>JAAKBD010000029.1:0-34431 GCA_012656105.1 Phytophthora syringae | reverse complement strand
ACCTTGACTGAACGTGGCAGCAAAATACCAAAACAGCAGCGTCAGCACCAGCGTCTGCTTACAGATCAGATCCACCATTGGCAGAAGAGGAGACTCGCATCCTACGCACACGCATCGAGGTTGGAGAAAAGTCGAGCAGCTTGGACGACGCGAACAGCGACTTGAGCTGGTTCCCACCCACCCACATTAGCCCTTGTCAGCCCAGCTGCACCTCTACCGGCCTCAAGTCAAACGTCAAAAGTTGCTGCCCCACTCACCACGTGAATGTCTTCCAGCGTCCTCTTCCCCGTCGGCTTGCGCAGAATGGCTCGGCACACGTCGATCTGCGGGCTTTTGTGCTCGATGGCTCTCAGGAAGGCTCCGTCACTGGCCATCTCCTCCATCTGAGAGGCCAGCGACCGGCGCCTGTCCACCAGCGCCTCTTCCTGCATTGGGGCGACTACCAGAATAACCGCAAAAAACACAAAACAAAATGTAGCCATTTGCCCACTTCAATTTGCGCTAAGTACGAAACCGCATTCCTGATGGACGAGGCTCTGCGGCGTGCGCGTCGCCACTTCGCGAGCGACCGGTCGGTCTCCGTGTACGAGGCGCTGACTGCGCACGTGCTGGACGCGGGCACTGGCGGCGGCCTGTTCCTGTGCGGCGTCTCGGCGGCGCAAGTGGCGCAGAAGCTGCTGCGGATCGGCTCGGCCAGTGGCTTTTGCTGCCCCAAGCGGTGGGGGCGGCGGCGGTGGCCTCGTCCTCCGTCCTGGCGCTGCACTTTGCGTCCATCCCGAGGAAATTTACCAGGAGTTGGCGGCGCAGAGTCGACGCGCCCATGAGCAGCGAGGCTGGAGTTGGCTCGTGCTGGGGGCGAGCAACTTGCAGCCCCGACGGCCTGGAAGCAGATGCAGAGCAAGGTGACGGAGCGCTGGGAGGACCTCCCGCAAGCTCCGTCTCCCGTCTATATGGTCATGGGGCTGCTGTGTTTTAAACTGCTGGGGGACGCATGAGTGCGCTGGCGCCTTCGCCTTTGCTGACCTTGGAGCGTTCCACCTCAAGAAGGCGTCGTTACCAGCCACAGTTGACTATGCTACGAGTGTGGAGAGGGGGTCATCCAGGAGTTCGGTCGACTGTTTGGGTGCCACACGTGCGGAATTAAGAAAGGGGTGCGCTACCATGCAGACCACATGCCACCCAAACTGTACGTGGCACTTGGTGTTGCTGCTTGCCATTTCTTGGTATTTATTATGTAAATTGTGCTGCTGATATGCAGAGTGGCCAAGCGCAATGACGAGCAGTTTTTCCGAAGGATCTTGGGCCGGAAAACGACTTTCCGCTTCTATCCGCAGTGCGAGCCGTGCTCGAACCAACAGGCAAGCGTCGTGAAGCAGTGGAAGTCGACGCTCAAGATGCACTTGCCGTCGCTCCGCGCGTACCATTTTACTGGCTTGTGGCTTGTGCTGCTCTGTACTGGGAGTCTCTACGTCGGAGGGTCCAACTTTCACGAGACGTCCGAGGTCCCTGCAGCCGCAGATGATATCGCCGAGTCTGCTGGGGCATTCACGTCTTCAGACTTTACACTGCTCATTGCATTGCGTGAGCGAGAACGGAAGCTGCGCCGTGAGCGTGGTAAGCTGAGCGACAAAAGTCAGCTTGCTGCCATCGATAAAGATCTGGAGGCTGTAGCGGAGTGCAAGATGGCCGTCAAAGCCGACATCAAACGGCAGAAAGCCAGCACTGGCAAGAGTCATTAGTATTTGCAGCGAGTGCTCTGGTGGATCAGGTACGGGTAGAAGACCTCTATGTAGAAGACACTTGTTCTGAGGAAAACCCTATATCTTTACGAATTTGATAAACTTTCGTTTTAGCTGCAGCTCGAAGGTGCTCACTGTCTATCAGAACGCTTCATCAGGAGTTGGCAATTCTGTGCCAGCAGCGAGTCGAAACACGTGATGTCGATGTCGCTACCAGCGTGCTTTCGAGGAGTTTCATGGAGTTATTTTTATTGTAGCAGAGGACTCTTCACCGTATTCGCCACTGCACTGCTCAGGGAATCATGTCGACGGCCAAGCGGGAATCCATCGTTAAGAACTTGCTCGACCAACGACACCCGAGGAAAAGCAATGCCAAAAAGCCAAACCATTCGCGGCGAGGTCATCGCCGCCTCGTCAAGCTTTCGGAGGAGGAGATAGCCCGACGTGAACTGGGGTGGAATGACCGCTTCACTTTTGACCCACCGCCCATTTCTAATAAAATGCAGTCGCCGGCACATTCTCCGACGTCCAGTGTCCCACCAACCCCGTTGAAGAAAGAGTCAAAGATTCGCAACGAGCGCGCACAATATGGTACGGTGATTTTTTTATGTCTTCGTCTATTCGCTTCTGATTGATTTGACTAACAAGCTAAGTATCAGGTAAACGTGGTGGGAAGCGCAATCGAGAACAGAAGAAGCCGTCAAGTGGGAAGTTAGTGCCTCTGGGTACTCTGTCGAAGCCACCATCGGTAAGATGCATC
Source organism: Phytophthora syringae (assembly GCA_012656105.1). Taxonomy (NCBI): domain Eukaryota; phylum Oomycota; class Peronosporomycetes; order Peronosporales; family Peronosporaceae; genus Phytophthora; species Phytophthora syringae. Next base: position 31,932 of record JAAKBD010000029.1, on the reverse strand, counting down.
TAAACGTTTTCTTTATTATCTCGATTCAACGCCACTGACAGTTTTGATTATTAAATAGGAAGCTGCGCAGCCAACGAAGGAGGAAAAGCTGCGCTTTAAGGTTCTGAAAGCAATCGATGCTCGCGAGACGCTGCTGTACCAGTTAAGCGCACTGATTCTTTGCACACCAGTGCAGGAGCCATTGTTTCTTCCGTCTCGACCTATCGAACCACCTACGTCAATCAGTGCTGGCCGGCAACAAATACGATCGAGAGGAGGAATGGCTCTTGCTCCAACCCCACTAAGCCGTCATGGAGGGAGTTCTGGTGCAATGACCAATGCACGCGAAGCCACAAAGTTAGCCCAACAGCTTGCCAAAGATTTGCAGGTTACCGGGATCCAGTGTGTCGAAGCATTAGTCGAATGGATGTTGGAGGCTGGCGCACAAGCAGAGTAAGTAACTGAGTGATTCGGGGTCAGCTATTGTATGCTAACTACGTCGATGATAACCAGAACACCTCCACCATTCCTGTGGCGCGGGCGAAACTACTTCTTGAAAATGGGTAATGACCTGGATTTTGCAGAAGCCGAGTTGCAGGCAAGAGGAGTCAATCTTGACTGTTTCGGACAATCAAACCCCTGCTGATCAAACCGAATCAAAAGCTAGGCCGCGTACTAGCTGCACATTCTATTATCGTGGAATTTACAAAGGATATGACCCCGAAGGAGTTGCTCGCTGTTAGCAGTCGTATGGGTGATCCTAGTCGCGAGGAGAGAGAGAGCAACGCAAAGGTTGAAACGGATACAAATTCAAGTGCTGACCTTGCTGGTCTCGACGGCTGTGATGATTGTGAGGTACAAAACAGCACTGTAGAAGCTGAAGAGGAAATTGCCAATAGAAAACACGAGATAAACCGTCACGATCATGGATCTGCAGCGGACCTTGTCGACTTGCTGGATGAAAGTCTGGAATTCATACGCGGAAACATTTCCCGTGAAGGTGGTGCAAATTCAACAGAACCTACCAGTGACAACAACTTCGAAGATGACGACGAAAACAACAACAGCAAGGAAAGGGAGGGGCAAATGGTCCGGCCGCCAAGCGAAGACATTACGATTGCATATGATAATTTGGCCGATAAGTTCGAGCCAGGAGACGGAGGCTGTCTCCGAACGAATGCTGTAGTATCAGAAAAGGGGAAGTACTGGATATACCGGCAGATAATCAATCCGACTACGAGGACGACCCCATGGACAACAATGAGCACATGGTTGATCGGGAGAATGTTGAAGCTATTGCATCCGAGTCAATGGATTTGCCAAAATCACTACCCGAAGGAGCTGACACAAATGGTGAGCCAGAGCAGGTGAGCAATACAGCACCTGCAGTGGAGGGTTCACCAGGGCAAGACAGTTTGGGTGAACCATCGCCAGAGAATGAGCAATCCTCGTCTCGAACCAATGGGAACGACGATCAATCAGAATACGATAATATTTGTGATGCTGAAGCGGACGATGAAGGTGGTGAGCGAGAGATTGACACCGGCGCGATGCAAGCACAACCAGAAGACACCTTTGTTAATACCGATAGTGCTGAAACTGAACGATCTGCCGCACCGAGCGAGAGCTCTGGTGCCGATTCACCTATGGATCCTCCTGCCTTGGACGTTGAAGCTGTTGCATTGATTTGCCAAAATCACCACCCGAAGGAGCTGACACAAATGGTGAGCCGGAGCGAGTGAGCAATAGTGCATCTGCAGTCGAGGATTCATCAAGGCAAGAAAGAGTGGATACTATCATCGAGCCAACGCCCGGGAATGATCAATCTTCATCTCGAACCAATGGGAGCGACAATCCATCAGAATACAATAACAGTTTTGATGCTGAAGCGGGCAATGAAAATGGTCAGCGAGAGAGTGATGCTGGGCAAATGCAATCGAACGATGCCCTTGTAAACCCCGAAAGTGCTGAAACCGAACAATTTGCCGCACCAAACGGGAGCTCTGATACCGAACTTGCGCTCCTTGTCGAAAATTCACCTATGGATCAGCCTGTTTTGCCTGAAAAATTAACTACCAGTCTCGCAGACGAGAGCAAATTAACTACCGGTCTCGCAGAAGGGAGCGATGCCTCAGACTACGAAAACAGTTTTGAAGAAGATGTGGACGAAGATAAGGCGAGCAATAATTCTGGTGCTGACAGGTTAGACCCAACCTTGGAATCTACTATCAATTCTGATGCAGCCACCAACATCCCACCGATTCTTGGTTTGGAACAAAATCAGCCGTTGAATGATACTGAAATGGATCAATCTGTTCCAGAGGCTGATAATGCGCAAACGGTATCGAAACGATTGTTAGGTGAACTTAAACGCTGGACATTTCTCGAAGATGAAAATCGACCCACTGAGGTTAATGTGCCTGGATGTCTGTCTTGGTGCAGCTCTCGGTTAATAAGTGAGGCGCTGCAGACACACTCACCAATCAGTGGTGGTATGGAAGGATCTATTATTTCTATGCTGGAGCAGTACGGGCTTGCTGTACCAGAATCACCTTTGGAGACATTTCTCTCCAGCGAGGTGGCACGAGAGCTTGATTTAGCGGCGCACTTGATTAGTGAGTGTCAATACGTACTAGACAACGTGTCCTATACTGTTGCAACAGATCTACAACTCTTACTTGAGTCGAAGAATTCGCTCGTGTCTGAAATTGACATTGAGGAGGTGCTTGAAGACGCTGAAAGCGTGCGTCAACTGTACCATGAAACAACATGGGAGTACCTCAGAATTGCTTCAACACTACTCGCTTTCCTGTGCTCGTCAGATCAAGATATCACCACCTCGCGAAAGCATCACTCGCCTGCAACAGCAGCTCTCAGTCAACTTGTAAAGGTATTCTACCCGTATCTGGTTAAACAACCCCGAGAAGAACTACGCGAGAGTTGGCACTCGGTGAGCAGTATTCTTTCAGCAATGGGACTGCCTCTCGATCAACTCTATCGTATACTGGACCCCTGTGCAAAACACTGCTGCTTGCAATAGAGTTATGCAATCGCTCGAATCAAGACTCGCTGGCTGAAGATGATTTTACGGTATTCCCTAAAGTTACGATCATTTGTGATCGCGAGGACGTTCTGCAATCAAGCGTGGAGTACGCTTGGCAGAATCACCTTTGTCTGAGAAGGTAACCTCGAACTTTTCACTTTTCCCGTTTTTTAAGAGTTCATTCGGTGAGAAACTTGTGGATGGAGTGAAAGTCGAGGAAGGAGAAGGAAAGGGCCCACTTAAGGAATGGTTTGGGCTGATCGGCCTGCAGATGGTATCAAAGTGGAAACAAATATCGCTAAGAATGGAGGTTGGTTCTACCGAGGCAATTGCGAGCGGAAATGTGGTAAAAATTCCTGGTACGACCGATGCTATACGCCCAGGCTTTCAGCTCGAATGGGACCGTAGCGACGGAGAAACAATCAGTCGAGTGGTCAATAAGATCGGGGAAGATGGCGCCTTCTTACTTGATCGGGGTGTGCCATCTCATTCATTCCCCGTCTCTCAGCTGCGCATTTCACAACCGAATCCTTCCACATTCGAGTACGTGCAAGCGTCGGAAAGCTATTGGCTCAATGAGAACACGCGCAATTCACCTGAGGCCCATAACCTGCTCATTTTCGTTGGATGGTTCCTTGCCAGTGCTATCACCCACTTTAGTGCAATCGAGTTGCGGATACATCCGCTCTTCTTCCGGTTGCTGATAAACCCTCAGTATTGCATGACGATAGACGACCTCAGACTCCTCGACTCAGAGCTAGCGAGTTCTTTGTCCAGTTTGAACGATATGAATCTGGCAGATTTCGTGGAGTACTTAAGATTCGAAGGTGTCGATGAAAGTATTAGCGTTGAAGCATATATCAGCAAAGCGCTAGGGGAAAAGTTTGGTCCTTCGTCCGGGATCGGATGGCAACTCGACTTGATTCGGCGCGGATTTACGCGGGTCATCGCCATCGACCAACTTAGTCGTGTCGGTATCACTGAGGCCGACCTTGTCGAAAGCATTTGTGGAAGCGGTGCGGGCTACAGCGACGATTTCGACATCGCCAGCGTTTTTCGAGTTGCAGCGGACACAGAATTCACGAGCTGTCAGCCCCTGATGAACGGATTCTGGAAAGTCGTGAACACCTTTGAACCGCCGCTAAAACGAAAGTTCATCAAGTTCGTGACTGGTGTGGACACTCTGCCCTTGAGAGGCACCGAGGTATGTGTGCTCATGGTTAACGCCCTACTGGTTGTATGATTTTACTTACGCTGTTCGTTTCTGCTTTTGCTACTCCTACCTACCTACCTGGTAGTTCTTTCGAATCGAAATGCCATTTACCTCAATGTCGGCGGCTGAACATGAAAAGTGTCTCCTGATGCTCCCACAGGCTCACGTACGTGTATTGCAACTGATCTGAATATTGCAACAAACTCACGGTCCTGTTGGTATGATTTAGACTTGTGACAACACGCTCGAGCTCCCTCATTACTGGAAGTCCCTATGCTGGAGAGAGCAGCATGACGAAGGCAGACCGAATCCCCCATTGGAAGAAGAGCTGGCACGTTTGCTTCGCAAGAAGCTGCAAGACGCAGTGGAGTACTCAAGTGGGTACGGGCTTGACGGCACGTCAGCGGTCACAGGAGTTCTCGACAATAAAGCGTGTCTAGGCGATGACGACCAGCTGGCAAATGAGGAGAGCTACAACTCGCTGGGACTACCTGCGCTGTCCGAAGATCAAAGCGCCGTCGACCTGCCCGTTGAAAGCTCGCAACCATCCCCACATGCAGATGAGCATGAAGAAGTTGAGCAAGACGTGGAGACTGCGGACATCCCAGCAGCAACTGAATCCGTTGCGTCGCCTCGACCAGATGAGTCCTACGACGAGTGCGATTGGGAAGACGACGAATAGTCCGTGTCGTGAACTCGCCAGGGAGCAGAACAGATTTACGACTCCGGTTGGGGTGGAGTAACCGAGCTGCGTGGTGGTCGACCCCGATTCGATAGCGCTTGCCTCTAGCTGAAGTGCCATCAGTGCCACCGTATGAAAAGCAAGGGGCAGCATCTTTTCCATCCATTGACGAAGTTGCTGCAAGTTGCAGCAACTTTCTCCGGTGCAGATCAAGAGGGAGGCGGAGCGGCACCAACAGCTCTGCGGAAAAATAAGCGCCCACACTGGAGCCCGTCGCCGACTGTCATTGGGCTCTGCACCTCGTGGAATTGACGCGCGGAAAGGCTCGGCCCAATGTTCCGGCGGACTCGTGCAACGTCGGCATCCCGCTCTCCAGATGTAGCCATCTATCTACGCTTATGTTGCGCATCCCGTTATGTTGCGCGCCCCAACCTTGTCTTTGCAATCACTCGAAACCGCCCAGTCGCGCCGACCTCCGTCCGTCACTTTGCAATTCATGCCTCTTGCCCCTCCTCCGACTTCTGCCCATGACCAATAAGCGCTCGGACGGGGACGCGCTCGCACCCTTCGCCAGGACGGATCTGCACGCGGCGCTGGACCAGACGCTGGAGCTGCTGCGCCAGGCGCTCAAGAGCGCGCAAGACGCAGCGCCAGATGCCACACTGCAGTCCAAGGCGGCGCAAGTGGCTGCGCTGGCCGCTCAGCTGCAGAGACGCAGCGTGGACGCCAAGCAGTTCGAGCCGCTGCAGCCCAGTCACGACGCCAGGGAGGGGTGGGGAGCAGCAGCTGCTGCTGAAGCACACGAGGAGACGCCGCAGCCCTCGGTCTGGTCGGGATTCTACAACAAGACGCTGCGAGAGCGCTCGGACGTGCTGGCGCTCATGTACCCACGGCTCAAGAGCCTCAAGACGCAGCAGAACAGTGGGCTCGAGACGGCCGCTGACATGCTACCGGCGGCTGAGTCGGCGGCCAAGCTCGGAGAGCTGCCGCTACGCACGGCCAACCTCATGATCGAGAACTGCATCGGCGTTTTGGGGATCCCTCTCGGACTCGGCCTGAACTTCGTCATCGACGGCAAGAGTCTGTCGGTGCCTATGGCGGTGGAAGAGCCTTCCGTAGTGGCAGCGGCGTCTAGTGCCGCTAAACTCGTGGCTGCAGCTGGCGGAGGCTTCCACACAGCGACGTCGGGCAACATCATGACGTCACAGATCCAACTTGTAGACACGGAAGATATCCCGGCCGCTATTGCAGCGATTGAGTGCAACCGTGAGCGATTGATATCCATTGCCAACACGACGCTGTGCCCGAACATGAAGAAGCGAGGCGGCGGTGCCGTCGACATTTACTGCCGTGTGGTTAGCCAGGCTGCACGAACGGCTGCTACTGCGTCCGGGGGCAGTGCCTGGTACGCTCCGTGCGAAGACGAGCTGGTGGTGAATGCGTCTGAGCCGCAGACGCAGTTCTTGATTGTGCACATTGATGTGGACGTTTGCGAAGCTATGGGGGCCAACATCGTCAACACGGTGGCTGAAGGACTATCGGAAGAAGTGTCGAAGCTCACACGAAGCCGCGTGGGTCTGCGTATCCTCACCAATCTTTGTATGCAGCGTCGTGCCCGCTCCGATTTTGAGATTCCTCTGAAGAAGCTTGGCTGGAAGGGAGTGGACGGTGAAGACGTAGCGAACCGCATTGTTGAGGCCTACAACTTTGCCGCTGTCGACCCCTATCGTGCGGTGACCAACAACAAGGGGATTATGAATGGTGTGGATGCAGTTGCTGTCGCCACTGGTCAGGACTGGCGTGCCATTGAGTCAGCGGCGCATTGCTACGCTAGTCGCTCGGGCCAGTACGCGTCGCTTTCGCACTATGAAATTGGTCTTGCCCGTGACGGCTCCGGAACTCGAGTGCTGCGCGGCAGCCTGGAGATGCCTATTGCGGTTGGATCCAAGGGCGGAGCTTTGCTGACTCACCCGGGCTACACTGCCACTCATGCGATTCTGCAGCAGCCAACGGCTCGCAATCTGAGTGGAATCATCATGAGCGTCGGACTGGCACAGAACTTCGCGGCAATCCGCGCCATTGCGGTGACGGGCATCCAGAAGGGCCACATGGCTCTCCACGCAAGAAACATAGCTGTTGCTGGTGGCGCACCCAGTGAGCTCGTTGCAGAGGTGTGCAGCTACATGCTGCTACGAAAGTCTATAAACGTGGAGACGGCAAAAGAATACCTCCATGCCCATGCCGTTTTCTCTGAGATCCAGAGCAACTCGCCACCAATTTCTCCGGTTTCCGTGACGCTGCCGTCCATGTTTTACGTGGAGATCCCCATACCGGAACTGGAAGGAACGATCAGTTTGAACATTGCGTTCGAAGCAATTAACAAGCACCCGCAGTACATCGCCATCATGGCGCCAAGTGCTGCGAAGAAGGTCGATACTGCGTTGACAAAGCTACAGCAGCAACTATTGGGCGACAAGGGCTACAACCAGTTGCAGAAGATGTTCATGTTCCTGGCTTCCATGCGCTCCATCGTCATTTCTGCGTCGAGCTCGGAGAGTGATCTGTTGGTGTCACGATCGAACGTTGGACTGCAGAACAAGCTGCAATTGCTGTCGATCCTCATTAACATCATCGCGTATCGCCTGATGGAGGTGCGTCCACAGAAGGTGCGCACGTTCATGAGGAAGCTTTTGGAGGCGAGCAGCGGGTCTGCAAGTGGTGCTAACGATGGTGAGATGCACGAGTTGGACGCCAAGGTCTTCCACGACCTCATGGTGGGGAGTGTCGAGCCCGGTGACGAGATTCTCTCGACGGGATTGCCGCTATTCCTCGCACTGTGGCAGGTGCTGCATTACCACATCGAGCAGGAGGTGCCGCACAAGTTGCTGCGGGCCCGTGTGGTGAAAGAGCAGTGGGAATTGCTCAACGATATTGTGAGAAGTTACGAATTGGGCACGCTCTCCGACGACACGACTGCTGCTGCGGATCAGCCGCTCGAGGACCGCTTCTTGGCGTACGTGGCAGTACAAGCCACTCGCTGGCAAGCAACGTTATTACTGCTGATCGACTCGTTGGCTCTGGCGTCGGAGCTGGTGACACCCGAGCGATTGAACTTCCTCGCTCGCATCGGCGAGTACATGGAGTGGGAGGGCTCCATCGCACATGACTTGGCTCGTTATCAGCGCGACGCCACCGAACGCGTCCCGAACGCGTATCTCTTCTGGCTTTCACAACGTGGAATTTCTCACTCAGAGGGCCAAGCGTATGAACGCGAGTTCCGCGGCGTGGCCAACGCACTGGCCGCCGACAAGTGGGATCAGCTGCTGCAGGAGGCTCGTCGGGACACGTGGGCTGCTGCGACCTTCTCGTTGCCTGCGGTGGAGCGCGTGATCGGCCTCATCCGTGAGATTTACGGAGACCACAGCGGCCGAGGCCTCCGAAAAGAGTCCTTCTAGACAGACCGTCGTAGCTGATGCACCATTAGAGGAAGATGATTAACCTCTTGTCAGCAGCTCTTTAACTTGCGTCTATCTCTTGCTGGAGCAGCACATAAGCCACCGCGTAGTCTCCGTCGTGCGAGATGGACACATGAGGTTCCTGTCAGCAGACATCACAGTGAGCAAGTGCCTCTCCCAATTTCCCCTGACCTACCACCAATTGCAGCCGCGTGGCCAGCGCCTTCGTCTCGCCCGAGAACTGCAGACGCAGCGCCTTGGACTGCTCCGTCACAGGAAGCGCCGTGGGCACCGCAGGCCCCTCGAGGCCCCTCCGCACCGCGTGGATCTCTGGGAACAGCACTCGGTACCGCTGAAACGCCTTGAACGTCGCCTCCTTGACCGCCCACCGGGACGCCAGGAACGTCGCGCGCTCAGCTTTCGGACGCGCGTGGAACTCGGCGATCTCGACCGGGTGGAAGGCGCGTCGCAGCAGCCGCTCCCCGAAGCGCGCGAAGCTCCGCTCGAAGCGCGCCACGAGCGCCACGTCCACGCCGATGCCGAAGACGCGCCGCGCCATGTTCACAATCCCTTTCGATCTGGCTACTGAGGGATAAGACACGCAATTGTTAACAAGTTCCCGTACATACCAGTAACGGTCTCTAGTGGAAGGGATGGATGCACGAATGGCGAATAATATTATTTGTACGAGTTGTTAGCTATTCGTCTTCGTCGATGGCGTCGAGCGGCGTCCACGACTTGCGGCACTGCTGCTGCATGTCCCGGGAGAACGGGACGCGCTTGCCGGCCACCGTCACGGCGGAGCAGCCCACGTACTCGGCCGGGATCTCGATGAGCCCGGACTTGCAGCTGCTGCGCCGCTTGTGGCAGACGCACTTGGGGCCTTTGCCCAGCAGCTTGCGCCACAGACTGCGGTGCAGCTTGGGCGCGTCGGAGCCGACGCCGTTGGCGGCCTGCTTGGCCTCTGTCGTGGCCTCCTTGGCGAGCTTCCTCATCTGCTTGAAGTCCTTGGCTCCGCACGTGCACGGGACCTCCTCCTTGACGACGGCGACAGCTTCCGCTGCAGTCAACAGCTGGACGACCGTGAGCGAAGGTGGCGGGAGCATGGCTGTGTGGCTGTGTGGTTCTTTGTGGCTTCTTGTTGCGCTTGAGAGCAAATTCGGGAATGAGGTTCCTGTGCTCGCTGGCTGCAAGTGCAGCCACGAAGACAAGCGGAGGGGACCAACAGCGGCATCGGCAAGACACACACTCATCCACCGGGGCGACTTGTTTCAGTGCTTTGGCTCGTCTTTGCCTGGTGCGGTCGGTCCTTGTGGATATCCGCCGACCTATGCGCCCCAATTTCGAGTAATTTCCAGCAGGATTGGCCTGCGGCACCCGCGTGCCGGTGTTGCAGGCCCCGACCAGGCCGTGGACGCTGCGCGCCGGCGGCGCACCACCGATTGCTTCTCGGAGGCAGGAGATGCCGCTGTGATGGTGCGCTCCGGATGCCGGGTGGATATCGCCACCGGAGCTATTGCAAGCTAGCGGGATTGCACGTGTCCGGCGTCGACACGAATCTCGAGCGCGGTGCTGGCCGCAGCAAAATGTGACACGGCAGGAGAGGACCTCCACGAACGAAGCACCAGGTTGAGTGTACGCTTGAAGTTGCACCCACTGCACCGGCAAATTCGCGGCCGTCACTGCGACGGCAATCAGCAGTGTTGCCATCAAAAGTGTCCAGAAGCCTCGAATTTACCACGGCGCCAATAACAGGATCCTTGCCTTCACAATATCGTAAAGTCATCCCAGCCCCTGAGACTAAAACTCCACCACGTCCAAATCTCGAGCTAGAATTCACGCTAGTGGCCTTCTTTCTCCTCTTCGTCCTGCGCGTCATCGTCCTCCAATTCCTCCTGCTGAATCCGCCTTAACCTCCTTGTGCACTGCTGCAGCTCGAGCCGCACAGTCTCCTCTACCTCTCGTCCTAGCTCTAACTCACGCGCCGTTGCCACGATCTCAACAGCGTGTCTAATCGACTGCATCAAGAATGCTCGCTCTGCATCCTTCCTGAAAATGCCTGTACTTGCAACCGGTTCGACTACACACGCGAGTTGACCCACTACGCTGCGTGAACGTTTTCTAGACGGTGGCGGGTGCTCGAGACTGGCGCGTTCTCTTCCGACATCTGCAACCCCTTCACATCCAGTCACCGACGGTGGCAACGAAGCGCTAACCAGACCGACGCTGGCAGGAAGCTTCGCGCAGATTTCGGACAGCAGACCCGGCTTGACATTGAGCCAGCAGCGCATGTACAGCACGTCGCTTCGACTGGGACAGCAGTCTACGAACTTTACTTGGGCGTCCATCGAGTGCGTGAGCCTGATGAGGGCACTGTTATAGGCCCCCACAACTCAGACCACATCTCACTCAACTTGGAGCTGGAGTGCGGCACTGGCGTTGAGAGGTCGAACCCAGTGAAGCAGGTCTCGTGAAAGGGTACGTGGCTGTACACAGGTTTACTGCTGACAAACTCCTCTCTAAACCTGATCCAGAAGATATTGCTGCCGCCCGCACCTCCCGATGTCAGCTCAGTGTGCGCGTTCATCTCGCTCAGGATCGGCGCCAACTCGTCGGAGAAGAGCACGTTGAGCAGCCGCAGATTGCAGTTCTTGGTCTTCCTCGTTCGCTCCACGGGCGTGACGACGATGGGCGAGAGCTCCGCCCCCACTGCGAGCCCCTTGCTGGCGCTCTTGGCACGCAGGAGCTGGGCCAACAGCTCCGAGTAGCCTGCCTTGGTGTGGTACGCTGCGTACGCCTTGCTGCGCACGCGTACGCCCATGCCGCCGCAGAAGCTGCGCAGATCCTTCGTGGAGCACCACGCCATCGCGGACTGCAGCTCCTTCGTCCTGCCTGAGTCGCTCAGACCCTGCAGGAACTCCAGCGTCACGTTCTGCCCCCTGCCATCGCTCTAGCGAATTTTGAAGGGAGATAATGTAGCCATGTGTCAGCATCAGGATCGGTACATAGTAGTACTGCTATTACTGATACTACAATATTAGTAGAGTCCTTAGACTCGTAGTAGAGCTACCGTAGTACTACTAGTAGACTAGCAGGATGGTATAGTGTAGTAGCACTACCGGTCCATGTATTAGTTTGAGGAACTTCCAAGATAAATCTTCAGAGGCTGGTTCTCCCACTCGTTCGTTCATTTCTTAAGACCGATCCTCTCTAATTTAGCTTCGCGCTCGCTAGACCAAGCCCGATGAAGGGATGGGGTAGGATATGGTAGCATAACGATGTCGTTCTAACCTTTCGGAATACCTTAGCTTTTGTATGGCCGATCCAGCCAATAGAAATGGAGTTAGTCGATATCATTGCATTTTTGTCCAATGAGTGTCCAGCGAGAGATTAAGTATTCACATTTTTGTCCAATAGAATCCAACAAGCCAGCTCGAGCCACCGTTCTGACCATTCCAAACATATCTGGTTGGAATCATCAACACGATATTGAGTATGCCTTACAAAACTCAAGTGATTTACAAATAGAACAAATAGTCGTAGGTTTCCAACTCTACCATCTGACTTCGCATTCCGACGCTCGAAAGCATGTCGGTGGCCTCGCTGGTTCCGGCCAACAGCCAGCGAAGCAGAACTACGGCTATGAAGTCATTTGAGGACTTCCTCGAGAAGAAGGAGATGACACTCGCGGAAGCCCAAGATCGTATTGCTAAGGACGGCACAGGTAAAAGTTTGGTTTTTATTCTAGATAAGTATGGGTGGTTCTTGGTTAAAAAATTAGGAAGACAAGGAGTTGCTCTGTCGAAAAACACTGTTCTCTCTTACTTTAGTAATGTGAAGAACTGGCTTGGGGATCTTTATCCGCACCAGAGCCAATTGGTTACGAAAAACTGCAAAAGATGCTATCTACTCTAGATCGATACTGCGAGAAGAGGCCCGAGCAAGGTGTCACGAAACAAGCTCCTCCGTGCACAAAGAAGGATGTAAAAACAATTATATCGGCTCTTTACTCGCACGCCTCGGCCAACTCGGACTACCTCGATGCGGCGCTAGTAGCTATCATGTGGTATCTCTATGGTCGAGGCTCCGAGGCAGAACAATTGGAGAAAGCTCAGTTGTGCGTGTACCCTGGTAATAATGCTGGTGAATTTGGTTTCGTTTGTATAAGTCTAATCTGCTGATGTGTATGTCAGGCGGTATGATATTCCTACGCTTTAAGCGCGTCAAAACTGCTTCCCAACAAGGCATCTCTCTTTTAAAGATCCTAATGATCCCTTCACGTGCCCGCTCCACGTGCTAGTGTGTGGTGCTGGTCCTACAATCAGCTCCAGGTTCACGCATTTTTCCTCAGTTTGCTGACACTCCTCGCTGTCGACACCGGATGCACATACAGAGGATGATGAGTTTGGCCTGATTGCATTGTTAGATCGTGAGCTTGACGAGCCACGTACGAGTACTGCGCCGCAGCCAAGCCAAACCACCACGGCACCTGGTGCTCAAGCCTATATCAACAGACTGTTAGTCACTGTTAGTAAGTTGCCAGCAGCACAGGAAAGTGGGCTCACGAAGGGACTTACGTCGCACTCTTTTCGACGAGGTGGGGCCATGCACGCGAACGCCGACAGCCGCATCAGTCCTCACTGGGTTGTTGAGCGCGGTGGCTGGAACATGTCACGCGTGAGCAAGGCGTTCTCTTATATGCTGAACACAACACACGAAGACCAGCAAGTCGCACGTCAGTTGAGCGGGTGGAACCCACAAGCCGGTGCTCGCTTACCTGACCTGTCGTCTCTTGATGGCATCGTGAGATCTCGGGTGGACAAGCTGCAAACTGTCCTCTTCGGTGCGGTCTCTGGGTTCCCGACGACCTCTTGGAATGTGGACTCGCAGGTCCTTGAAGTCCTTATGGCGACGCTGATCATGCACTTCCCAGAAATGAAACGACATCGTCCTGACAGCCCGTACGTCCCCGCATCAATGAAACTCTTGACGTGCTCGACATGCGCGGCTCGGAGCTGCTGGCCTGGTCGATCTCGCTACGTGCTGCATTTCATTCGCCTATAGAAGAAGCCAAAGAGACAACAAGTCAAGCTCCCAGTGACGTACTCGAGCTTTTCGCCAAGCTATCGAAACAGCTTGATGAGCTGCTGCTTCGTCAAACGCGCGTAGAGGAAAGGCTTGCAGCACTAGAGGCGAAGACCGGATCTATTGAACAAGCACACAACACTACGCCGCCACAGCATTCCCAAGAGCCTGCACAAGGACAGCCAAAGAGCGCGCGCAAGCGTGCGTCGAAGGCACTTGTGACAGTATGGTTCGAGTGGTTCACCGCTGTGCCACGCCTGTACGAATCATCCACCGTTAGTAAAGCGGTCCTTCATGAATCCAGACACGCTGTGTCGTACATGATGATTTGCTTACCTTCGGGCTTCAAGCTGGATCCAGAGTCGACGGGATACAAAGCCGAAGTGCATGCTCTTGGCGTCGAAGCGGAAAAGAGCACGCTGGAATTCTTGGCAACTCACGGGTCAAATGCCGTCTCTGTCGGGTCCGTCGTCAAAGCCATGCGCGCACTGCAAAAGGCTGGACACCTAAAAACCCTGCTTGACCAGTATCGGGAGAGATACTACGAAGGGGAGATTGTCGATCCAACACCGAAGACAGCTCTTCCACCTTTTCTCCGCATGTCCTAATACTTAGGACAGAAAAGACGAACAGAGTTAAAATACAATACGTACTGTGAAGTGCGAAGCATTCGCGCAGTGATAGCCAACCTACATAATAAAGCAACACACACACGAAGAATCGAAGCCCACGTTGGGAATTGAACCCAAACCACCAGGCCTGAAGGCCTGGCGCTCTACCATTCGAGCTCCGTGGGCACGGGGTTAATCGTAATACGGCTGGCCTGCGGGAGCGTAGGCCAGCGCACAGCCAATCACACGACGAACATCCGTCAACCCACAACACGCGACGCGTGGTCCATCACCCAGTCCCAGTCCTCGAGGCTGGTCAGCGGCCACTTCCGCGCGGCACGCAGTCCAATGATCGGCGCGCAGTCCAGCACTCTAATACATCATCTCCCTGCGCCAAACAACACAGCACACGCAACAGGGGTAGCACACAAGAGCACAGGTGCACACAGGAAGAGCAGCCGGTTAGCACAGTACAAGCAGTCAGCACAGCACGGAGCAACGCACCCCAGCACAGTACTGGCGTCTTCGGACGTGGCGGGCTGGATTGTTGGCCGGGGCGGCGAAAAGGATCTGGCTGCAAGGTTAAATGTGGCATACAAAAACCTAAATACCCATTGTTACCGGTATTGGTTGGAATCAGTCCAACCGAGTTGGAATATACGGTATGGTGAATCATGTGTCGATGACTTCGTGGATTGAACGCGTGCCAGACGCGTTTCGGCCCCCGCCAGGGGCCTCATCAGTGGCTTAACCAATCTAGAAGTGAGACCTGGCACCCTCTGGCAATCCTAGCTTAGACTATACCTTCTAGAACCTTTCATATGCCCTATCAATCGTATGTATCTGCACGGGCGTCGATACCAGTGCACATGGTGCACTTCCAACGGTGGGGGCGCGGGGGCTGTCGGACACTTATCCTTGCTGAGCACCAGGTGCATCACTCTGTGCGGCAACAAAGTCTGCACAAAGGCAAGCTCAGTAAAAGGCTACTCGTTGCCTCTTTGCATTCCACACACTCCGAGTAACACGAGAATGCAAGCCGGTAGTAGCCGCTCGCGGTATAATACTAATATTGTTGATATTGTAGTAGTGCAATATCTCTCATCGCATCTAGTGCTGTTTCACGCACTCGAGAAATCTGCAATAAAGTACTTTCACGCATGCAGGAAACGTTTCACGCAACACTGCCAAACAGGGATATTTGCGTAAAACGTTTCCTGACGTACTTTCCACGTACTTTCCTGAAATGCGATTCGCATCTACTACACATTCGTATTATTAATACTTGTAGTAGCTCTATCTCATAAAGTACTACTAATACTTTGAAGTATCCTTTAAGTATTACTGTTATTAATACTACTACTGCTGTAGTAAAACTCGAGGCACCATGGTCAAACTCGTGACCACGGCACAGCGCTCCAGTTTTCCAGCATGCATGAGCCCCCTGCCTTTCCGACAACCAGTTGGTAACGCTAATGCTGTTGCTCGGCTGGGTTAGGAAGCTCCATCCAGCGCCAGAATTGCATCGTCTGTTTTGATGATTCCGTTGATCAACTCTTGAGCTGGGCGATAGCCCTGCACTTGTGATACCGGTAGTGTTCCAGCACTCGCACTACAATAGGCGGTGGAAGCGAGGGTTAATGGTCCCATCATTACCTCATTAAATGAGGGCTTCACTTTGGTGAAAGAAAACATCAGATCCGTTGCAAGCCCAAAGCACGACGAAGACACCGAGGGCTTTGGTTTTTGGCCCTCCACACTATGCTCACGGGCCATTATTTGTAAGTGTCCCTGATGAAGAACATGGCAACTCCAGTCGGCTAATAGTGAAGGGCCTTCACTGAAGGCAGAAGTGGACTGAGACCTCGTGAACTTCGAAGTGATTTGCAGCGCCAACTCAGCATTGACTACTACAACCGTGCTTCAAACAAGGGATGGCGCAACCGCAAGACTGGCCCGTTCTAATACCTTCCTACTGGTAGACTTGGTAGCACAGCATGCGGAACTCCAATGCAAGTCCCAGCTAAGTCGGAGCCTAGGAATCCAATGGGTCCACCAAAAGTGAGATCTTATTTGTCAGGCATGATTTGGATCTGTTCCATGTACCCAGGAGTCGGTACAGCAGTTCCCTGCGGAATCCGATGCATATAAATGCCAAGTGTAAAGGCGATCCGGGTGTGCCAGAAAACCCGTGGGTTCACGCGGACCTGATTTTCTCGCCCGAAAGCGCCGGCTCACAAGCGGCGCACTACAGGACTTGCCGGCTCTCGGTGACTGGAACGACCCGTACACGCGAGATCATTCAAAATGGTGCTGTCTGTGAAGAAGACGATGGCGCTGGCGCTGTGCGTGTCCACGCTGGCCGCCTCGGAGGTGGCGCAGTCCTCGGCGCTGCGCACGCACCCGCGCCGCGCTCTTTCGGGCATCCACCACGTGACGCAGTACGCGCCCAAGGTGGTGAAGCAGGCGACGGCCGACGACGTGGACGACGGCACGTACGACTCGTACGACTCGTACGACCTGGAGGACTCGGACTCGGCGGACGTGGAGCTGGAGGGCTCGGAGGAGCTGGACGTCGACAGTTCCAAGAGCCTGGACATGGACTTCAGCGGCTCGGGCTACATGGACGTGGACCTGGACGTGGGCGAGGGCCTCGACTACAGCGGCGACGGCGACCAGTCGCTCGACATGAGCTCGTCGGGCTCCCTGGACCTGTCGGCCTCGGCCAGTCTGGGCGCCAGCGGCCAAATGGAAACGGACGTCGACTTCACGGACGGCGACGTGGACCTGGATCTTGCCGACGACGAGGACTACACGCAGGAGCTGGACTTTGAGGAGAACGAGATCATCGACGAGGTCATCGACGTGCCCGAGGGAGCCAAGTCGATCCACCTGCGCGTGCACAAGGGCAACGTGGACTTGGACATCATCAAGGGCGCCAAGACGCACGCCAAGAAGGAGGCTCAGCCCGAGCCGAAGAAGGAGGAGGATCCCAAGAAGGTGGAGGCCAAGCCTGAAGAGACCAAGGAGGAGGCCAAGGAGGAGACCGTGTCCTTCGCCGCCGAGGCCAAGGATTGGGTCTCGGAGAACAGCTCCAAGCCCGTCTTCCTGGGCAGCATTATCGGCGCCGCTGTGGGCATCGTGGGAGTGGCCGCCGTGGCCATCGCCAAGAGCCGCAAGCGCACGTCGGAGAAGTCCGTCCTGGCTGAGGACGTGGCTGCCGACGCTGAGGCTGACGCCGAGGTGGACGAGGACGCCCAGTCGGAGTCGGACAGTGACGAGGACAGCGACGATGACGTGGAGGCCGGTGTGACGGCGCTCACGGAGGAGGACGCCGAGGAGGAGGACAAGAAGTCGAGCGTCGTGGAAGGATCGGTGTAAGTGAAAGACGCTCTCTCAAAGACGATGGATGGATGCATGCGCGAGTATCAAATCGTAGCTCCGTTATACTAGTAGTATTCTATGGCAAGGCTGCGGGTGGTCTTTCTCTCTCTGCTGGAAGGTCGCCGACTCTTCGTCTAATGGATTTTTATAAAACATGCAATTCACGGTACTGTGTATAGTATTCGTGTTTCCTGGGGGCACAAATGTCAGATGGCTACATCAAGCATGGCTACATCAAGCATGGCTACATCAAGCATGGCTACATCAAGCATGGCTACATAAATACCGGTATGGCAATACATTCTGTTAGTATAACATAAATACCGGTAAGGGGGGTACAAATACAATTTGTACGTAGGTGCTACGTAGATTCAACGGTAACGGGGATGGGAGGGGTACGCCACTCACCGCTCTGCTGATTTACACGCCCTATACTCGTGTGGGGCACGCGAGTTAGGTCGGCAATGACGATTCCGCGCCCTGCCACTAGTGTGGCCCACACGGGATTCAACGGTAACGGGGATGGGAGGGGTACGCCACTCGTGTGCTCTGCTGATTTACACGCTCCACTCGTGTGTGGCACACGAGTTAGGTCCGCATTGAAGATTTTGCGCCCTGAATGCGAATTATGGAGATGGGCCCTCGCCCTGAGCAGCCGCGCCGTGGCGCGCCTTGGCCAACATGCGCCCTCAATGGGTGGCCCCATCACATGCGGCGCCGGGTGCCGCCCGAACGCAATCCGTCTCATTCCAGGATTTGCCGCGATGAGAGGGAGGTGAGTACCGCCGTGTTTCCAGGCCCATCATTTAGTCACGTACTGACGTTTTTGTGTTGTTTTTGTGTTCCAGCGTAGCAGCAGGGGCGGCACCAGCCAACGAGCAAGCCACGGCGTCAAAAGGTGAGCTTCCCACGTTTTGCAGCTTGCGTTCGGTCGCGTACTAACATTTGGGTGGTTTTGTGAGCAGCAGCAGCGCAGCAACACGACCAGCAGCAGCGGGTGCACCAGCCAACGAGCAAACCACGGCGTCAAAGGTGAGCTTCCCACGTTTTGCAGCTTGCATTCGGTCGCGTACTAACATTAGGGTGGTTTTGTGAGCAGCAGCTGCGCAGCAACACGACCAGCAGCAGCGGCAGCAGCGGCGGCAAAAGGTGAGTTTCCCACGTTTTGCAGCTTGCGTTTGGTCGCGTACTAACATTTGGGTGGTTTTGGGAGCAGCAGCAGCGCAGCAACACGACCAGCAGCAGCGGGTGCACCAGCCAACGAGCAAACCACGGCGTCAAAGGTGAGCTTCCCACGTTTTGCAGCTTGCATTCGGTCGCGTACTAACATTAGGGTGGTTTTGTGAGCAGCAGCTGCGCAGCAACACGACCAGCAGCAGCGGCAGCAGCGGCGGCAAAAGGTGAGTTTCCCACGTTTTGCAGCTTGCGTTTGGTCGCGTACTAACATTTGGGTGGTTTTGGGAGCAGCAGCGCAGCAACTCGACCAGAAGCAGCGGCAGCTGCGGGTGCACCGACCAACGAGCAATTACGGCGTCAAAGGTGAGTTTCCCACGTTTTGCAGCTTGCATTCGGTCGCCTACGAACATTAGGGTGGTTTTGTGAGCAGCAGCTGCGCAGCAACACGACCAGCAGCAGCGGCAGCAGCGGCGGCAAAAGGTGAGCTTCCCACGTTTTGCAGCTTGCATTCGGTCGCGTACTAACATTTGGGTGGTTTTGGGAGCAGCAGCGCAGCAACTCGACCAGAAGCAGCGGCAGCTGCGGGTGCACCAGCCAACGAGCAAGTCACGGCGTCAAAGGTGAGTTTCCCACGTTTTGCAGCTTGCATTCGGTCGCCTACTAACATTAGGGTGGTTTTGTGAGCAGCAGCTGCGCAGCAACACGACCAGCAGCAGCGGCAGCAGCGGCGGCAAAAGGTGAGTTTCCCACGTTTTGCAGCTTGCGTTTGGTCGCGTACTAACATTTGGGTGGTTTTGGGAGCAGCAGCGCAGCAACTCGACCAGAAGCAGCGGCAGCTGCGGGTGCACCGACCAACGAGCAATTACGGCGTCAAAGGTGAGTTTCCCACGTTTTGCAGCTTGCGTTTGGTCGCGTACTAACATTTGGGTGGTTTTGGGAGCAGCAGCGCAGCAACTCGACCAGAAGCAGCGGCAGCTGCGGGTGCACCGACCAACGAGCAATTACGGCGTCAAAGGTGAGTTTCCCACGTTTTGCAGCTTGCGTTTGGTCGCGTACTAACATTTGGGTGGTTTTGGAGCAGCAGCGCAGCAACTCGACCAGAAGCAGCGGCAGCAGCAGGTGCACCGACCAACGAGCAAGTCACGGCGTCAAAGGTGAGCTTCCCACGTTTTGCAGCTTGCGTTTGGTCGCGTACTAACATTTGGGTGGTTTTGGGAGCAGCAGCGCAGCAACTCGACCAGAAGCAGCGGCAGCTGCGGGTGCACCGGCCAACGAGCAAGTCACGGCGTCAAAAGGTGAGTTCCCACGTTTTGCAGCTTGCGTTTGGTCGCGTACTAACATTTGGGTGGTTTTGGGAGCAGCAGCGCAGCAACTCGACCAGAAGCAGCGGCAGCAGCGGGTGCACCGACCAACGAGCAAGTCACGGCGTCAAAGGTGAGCTTCCCACGTTTTGCAGCTTGCGTTTAGTCGCGTACTAACATTTGGGTGGTTTTGGGAGCAGCAGCGCAGCAACTCGACCAGAAGCAGCGGCAGCAGCGGGTGTACCGGCCAACGAGCAAGTCACGGCGTCAAAAGGCGAGCTTCCCACGTATTGCAGCTTGCGTTTGGTCGCGTACTAACATTTGGGTGGTTTTGTGAGCAGCAGCGCAGCAACTCGACCAGAAGCAGCGGCAGCAGCGGGTGCACCGACCAACGAGCAAGTCACGGCGTCAAAGGTGAGTTTCCCACGTTTTGCAGCTTGCGTTTGGTCGCGTACTAACATTTGGGTGGTTTTGGGAGCAGCAGCGCAAGCAACTCGACCAGAAGCAGCGGCAGCGGGTGTACCGGCCAACGAGCAAGTCACGGCGTCAAAGGTGAGCTTCCCACGTATTGCAGCTTGCGTTTAGTCGCGTACTAACATTTGGGTGGTTTTGTGAGCAGCAGCTGCGCAGCAACACGACCAGCAGCAGCGGCAGCAGCGGCGGCAAAGGTGAGTTTCCCACGTTTTGCAGCTTGCGTTTGGTCGCGTACTAACATTTGGGTGGTTTTGGGAGCAGCAGCGCAGCAACTCGACCAGAAGCAGCGGCAGCAGCGGTGCACCGACCAACGAGCAAGTCACGGCGTCAAAGGTGAGTTTCCACGTTTTGCAGCTTGCGTTTGGTCGCGTACTAACATTTGGGTGGTTTTGGGAGCAGCAGCGCAGCAACTCGACCAGAAGCAGCGGCAGCAGCAGGTGTACCGGCCAACGAGCAAGTCACGGCGTCAAAGGTGAGCTTCCCACGTATTGCAGCTTGCGTTTAGTCTCGTACTAACATTTGGGTGGTTTTGGGAGCAGCAGCGCAGCAACTCGACCAGAAGCAGCGGCAGCAGCGGGTGCACCGGCCAACGAGCAAGTCACGGCGTCAAAGGCGAGCTTCCCACGTATTGCAGCTTGCGTTTGGTCGCGTACTAACATTTGGGTGGTTTTGGGAGCAGCAGCGCAGCAACTCGACCAGAAGCAGCGGCAGCAGCGGTGCACCGACCAACGAGCAAGTCACGGCGTCAAAGGTGAGTTTCCCACGTTTTGCAGCTTGCGTTTGGTCGCGTACTAACATTTGGGTGGTTTTGGGAGCAGCAGCGCAGCAACTCGACCAGAAGCAGCGGCAGCAGCAGGTGTACCGGCCAACGAGCAAGTCACGGCGTCAAAAGTGAGCTTCCCACGTATTGCAGCTTGCGTTTAGTCGCGTACTAACATTTGGGTGGTTTTGTGAGCAGCAGCTGCGCAGCAACACGACCAGCAGCAGCAGCAGCGGCGGCAAAGGTGAGTTTCCCACGTTTTGCAGCTTGCGTTTGGTCGCGTACTAACATTTGGGTGGTTTTGGGAGCAGCAGCGCAGCAACTCGACCAGAAGCAGCGGCAGCAGCGGTGCACCGACCAACGAGCAAGTCACGGCGTCAAAAGTGAGCTTCCCACGTATTGCAGCTTGCGTTTAGTCGCGTACTAACATTTGGGTGGTTTTGTGCAGCAGCTGCGCAGCAACACGACCAGCAGCAGCGGCAGCAGCGGCAAAGGTGAGTTTCCACGTTTTGCAGCTTGCGTTTGGTCGCGTACTAACATTTGGGTGGTTTTGGGAGCAGCAGCGCAGCAACTCGACCAGAAGCAGCGGCAGCAGCGGTGCACCGACCAACGAGCAAGTCACGGCGTCAAAGGTGAGTTTCCCACGTTTTGCAGCTTGCGTTTGGTCGCGTACTAACATTTGGGTGGTTTTGGGGCAGCAGCGCAGCAACTCGACCAGAAGCAGCGGCAGCAGCGGGTGTACCGGCCAACGAGCAAGTCACGGCGTCAAAAGTGAGCTTCCCACGTATTGCAGCTTGCGTTTAGTCTCGTACTAACATTTGGGTGGTTTTGTGAGCAGCAGCTGCGCAGCAACACGACCAGCAGCAGCGGCAGCAGCGGCGGCAAAGGTGAGTTTCCCACGTTTTGCAGCTTGCGTTTGGTCGCGTACTAACATTTGGGTGGTTTGGGAGCAGCAGCGCAGCAACTCGACCAGAAGCAGCGGCAGCAGCAGGTGCACCGACCAACGAGCAAGTCACGGCGTCAAAGGTGAGTTTCCCACGTTTTGCAGCTTGCGTTTAGTCGCGTACTAACATTTGGGTGGTTTTGGGAGCAGCAGCGCAGCAACTCGACCAGAAGCAGCGGCAGCAGCGGGTGCACCGGCCAACGAGCAAGTCACGGCGTCAAAAGGTGAGTTTCCCACGTTTTGCAGCTTGCGTTTGGTCGCGTACTAACATTTGGGTGGTTTTGGGAGCAGCAGCGCAGCAACTCGACCAGAAGCAGCGGCAGCAGCGGGTGCACCGACCAACGAGCAAGTCACGGCGGCAAAGGTGAGTTTCCCACGTTTTGCAGCTTGCGTTTGGTCGCGTACTAACATTTGGGTGGTTTTGGGAGCAGCAGCGCAGCAACTCGACCAGAAGCAGCGGCAGCAGCGGGTGCACCGACCAACGAGCAAGTCACGGCGTCAAAAGGTGAGTTTCCCACGTTTTGCAGCTTGCGTTTAGTCGCGTACTAACATTTGGGTGGTTTTGGGAGCAGCAGCGCAGCAACTCGACCAGAAGCAGCGGCAGCAGCGGTGCACCGGCCAACGAGCAAGTCACGGCGTCAAAGGTGAGTTTCCACGTTTTGCAGCTTGCGTTTGGTCGCGTACTAACATTTGGGTGGTTTTGGGAGCAGCAGCGCAGCAACTCGACCAGAAGCAGCGGCAGCAGCGGGTGCACCGACCAACGAGCAAGTCACGGCGGCAAAAGGTGAGTTTCCACGTTTTGCAGCTTGCGTTTGGTCGCGTACTAACATTTGGGTGGTTTTGGAGCAGCAGCGCAGCAACTCGACCAGAAGCAGCGGCAGCAGCGGTGCACCGGCCAACGAGCAAGTCACGGCGTCAAAAGGTGAGCTTCCCACGTTTTGCAGCTTGCGTTTGGTCGCGTACTAACATTTGGGTGGTTTTGGGAGCAGCAGCGCAGCAACTCGACCAGAAGCAGCGGCAGCAGCGGGTGTACCGGCCAACGAGCAAGTCACGGCGTCAAAAGGTGAGCTTCCCACGTATTGCAGCTTGCGTTTAGTCGCGTACTAACATTTGGGTGGTTTTGTGAGCAGCAGCGCAGCAACACGACCAGCAGCAGCGGCAGCAGCGGCGGCAAAGGTGAGTTCCCACGTTTTGCAGCTTGCGTTTGGTCGCGTACTAACATTTGGGTGGTTTTGGGAGCAGCAGCGCAGCAACTCGACCAGAAGCAGCGGCAGCAGCGGGTGCACCGACCAACGAGCAAGTCACGGCGTCAAAAGGTGAGTTTCCCACGTTTTGCAGCTTGCGTTTAGTCGCGTACTAACATTTGGGTGGTTTTGGGAGCAGCAGCGCAGCAACTCGACCAGAAGCAGCAGCAGCGGGTGCACCGGCCAACGAGCAAGTCACGGCGTCAAAGGTGAGTTTCCCACGTTTTGCAGCTTGCGTTTGGTCGCGTACTAACATTTGGGTGGTTTTGGGAGCAGCAGCGCAGCAACTCGACCAGAAGCAGCGGCAGCAGCGGGTGCACCGACCAACGAGCAAGTCACGGCGGCAAAGGTGAGTTTCCCACGTTTTGCAGCTTGCGTTTGGTCGCGTACTAACATTTGGGTGGTTTTGAGCAGCAGCGCAGCAACTCGACCAGAAGCAGCGGCAGCAGCGGGTGCACCGGCCAACGAGCAAGTCACGGCGTCAAAAGGTGAGCTTCCCACGTTTTGCAGCTTGCGTTTAGTCGCGTACTAACATTTGGGTGGTTTTGGGAGCAGCAGCGCAGCAACTCGACCAGAAGCAGCGGCAGCTGCGGGTGCACCGGCCAACGAGCAAGTCACGGCGTCAAAAGGTGAGTTCCCACGTTTTGCAGCTTGCGTTTGGTCGCGTACTAACATTTGGGTGGTTTTGGGAGCAGCAGCGCAGCAACTCGACCAGAAGCAGCGGCAGCTGCGGGTGCACCGGCCAACGAGCAAGTCACGGCGTCAAAAGGTGAGCTTCCCACGTTTTGCAGCTTGCGTTTAGTCGCGTACTAACATTTGGGTGGTTTTGGGAGCAGCAGCGCAGCAACTCGACCAGAAGCAGCGGCAGCAGCGGGTGCACCGGCCAACGAGCAAGTCACGGCGTCAAAAGGCGAGCTTCCCACGTATTGCAGCTTGCGTTTGGTCGCGTACTAACATTTGGGTGGTTTTGTGAGCAGCAGCTGCGCAGCAACACGACCAGCAGCAGCGGCAGCAGCGGCGGCAAAAGGTGAGTTTCCCACGTTTTGCAGCTTGCGTTTGGTCGCGTACTAACATTTGGGTGGTTTTGGGAGCAGCAGCGCAGCAACTCGACCAGAAGCAGCGGCAGCAGCGGGTGCACCGACCAACGAGCAAGTCACGGCGTCAACAGGTGAGCTTCCCACGTA
Organism: Phytophthora syringae; assembly: GCA_012656105.1. NCBI lineage: Eukaryota > Oomycota > Peronosporomycetes > Peronosporales > Peronosporaceae > Phytophthora > Phytophthora syringae. Next base: position 7,398 of record JAAKBD010000029.1, on the reverse strand, counting down.
TTGCAGCTTGCGTTTGGTCGCGTACTAACATTTGGGTGGTTTGTGAGCAGCAGCAGCGCAGCAACTCAACCAGAAGCAGCGGCGGCACCAGCCAACGAGCAAGTCACGGCGTCAAAAGGTGAGCTTCCCACGTTTTGCAGTTTGCGTTTGGTCGCGTACTAACATTTGGGTGGTTTTGTGAGCAGCAGCAGCGCAGCAACACGACCAGCAGCAGCGGCAGCAGCGGGTGCACCGGCCAACGAGCAAGTCACGGCGTCAAAGGTGAGCTTCCCACGTTTTGCAGCTTGCATTCGGTCGCCTACTAACATTAGGGTGGTTTTGTGAGCAGCAGCTGCGCAGCAACACGACCAGCAGCAGCGGCAGCAGCGGCGGCAAAAGGTGAGTTTCCCACGTTTTGCAGCTTGCGTTTGGTCGCGTACTAACATTTGGGTGGTTTTGGGAGCAGCAGCGCAGCAACTCGACCAGAAGCAGCGGCAGCTGCGGGTGCACCGACCAACGAGCAATTACGGCGTCAAAAGGTGAGTTTCCCACGTTTTGCAGCTTGCGTTTGGTCGCGTACTAACATTTGGGTGGTTTTGGGAGCAGCAGCGCAGCAACTCGACCAGAAGCAGCGGCAGCAGCGGGTGCACCGACCAACGAGCAAGTCACGGCGTCAAAAGGTGAGCTTCCCACGTTTTGCAGCTTGCGTTTGGTCGCGTACTAACATTTGGGTGGTTTTGGGAGCAGCAGCGCAGCAACTCGACCAGAAGCAGCGGCAGCTGCGGGTGCACCGGCCAACGAGCAAGTCACGGCGTCAAAAGGTGAGTTTCCCACGTTTTGCAGCTTGCGTTTGGTCGCGTACTAACATTTGGGTGGTTTTGGGAGCAGCAGCGCAGCAACTCGACCAGAAGCAGCGGCAGCTGCGGGTGCACCGGCCAACGAGCAAGTCACGGCGTCAAAGGTGAGTTTCCCACGTTTTGCAGCTTGCATTCGGTCGCCTACTAACATTAGGGTGGTTTTGTGAGCAGCAGCTGCGCAGCAACACGACCAGCAGCAGCGGCAGCAGCGGCGGCAAAAGGTGAGTTTCCCACGTTTTGCAGCTTGCATTCGGTCGCCTACTAAAATTAGGGTGGTTTTGTGAGCAGCAGCTGCGCAGCAACACGACCAGCAGCAGCGGCAGCAGCGGCGGCAAAAGGTGAGTTTCCCACGTTTTGCAGCTTGCGTTTGGTCGCGTACTAACATTTGGGTGGTTTTGGGAGCAGCAGCGCAGCAACTCGACCAGAAGCAGCGGCAGCTGCAGGTGCACCGACCAACGAGCAATTACGGCGTCAAAAGGTGAGTTTCCCACGTTTTGCAGCTTGCGTTTGGTCGCGTACTAACATTTGGGTGGTTTTGGGAGCAGCAGCGCAGCAACTCGACCAGAAGCAGCGGCAGCAGCGGGTGCACCGACCAACGAGCAAGTCACGGCGTCAAAGGTGAGCTTCCCACGTTTTGCAGCTTGCGTTTGGTCGCGTACTAACATTTGGGTGGTTTTGGGAGCAGCAGCGCAGCAACTCGACCAGAAGCAGCGGCAGCTGCGGGTGCACCGGCCAACGAGCAAGTCACGGCGTCAAAAGGTGAGTTTCCCACGTTTTGCAGCTTGCGTTTGGTCGCGTACTAACATTTGGGTGGTTTTGGGAGCAGCAGCGCAGCAACTCGACCAGAAGCAGCGGCAGCTGCGGGTGCACCGGCCAACGAGCAAGTCACGGCGTCAAAGGTGAGTTTCCCACGTTTTGCAGCTTGCATTCGGTCGCCTACTAACATTAGGGTGGTTTTGTGAGCAGCAGCTGCGCAGCAACACGACCAGCAGCAGCGGCAGCAGCGGCGGCAAAGGTGAGTTTCCCACGTTTTGCAGCTTGCATTCGGTCGCCTACTAACATTAGGGTGGTTTTGTGAGCAGCAGCTGCGCAGCAACACGACCAGCAGCAGCGGCAGCAGCGGCGGCAAAAGGTGAGTTTCCCACGTTTTGCAGCTTGCGTTTGGTCGCGTACTAACATTTGGGTGGTTTTGGGAGCAGCAGCGCAGCAACTCGACCAGAAGCAGCGGCAGCTGCGGGTGCACCGACCAACGAGCAATTACGGCGTCAAAAGGTGAGTTTCCCACGTTTTGCAGCTTGCGTTTGGTCGCGTACTAACATTTGGGTGGTTTTGTGAGCAGCAGCTGCGCAGCAACACGACCAGCAGCAGCGGCAGCAGCGGCGGCAAAAGGTGAGTTTCCCACGTTTTGCAGCTTGCGTTTGGTCGCGTACTAACATTTGGGTGGTTTTGGGAGCAGCAGCGCAGCAACTCGACCAGAAGCAGCGGCAGCTGCGGGTGCACCGGCCAACGAGCAAGTCACGGCGTCAAAGGTGAGTTTCCCACGTTTTGCAGCTTGCGTTTGGTCGCGTACTAACATTTGGGTGGTTTTGGGAGCAGCAGCGCAGCAACTCGACCAGAAGCAGCGGCAGCAGCGGGTGCACCGGCCAACGAGCAAGTCACGGCGTCAAAGGTGAGCTTCCCACGTTTTGCAGCTTGCGTTTGGTCGCTTACTAACATTTGGGTGGTTTTGTGAGCAGCAGCAGCGCAGCAACACGACCAGCAGCAGCGGCAGCAGCGGTGGCACCTGCCAGCTAGCAAGCCACGGCGTCAAAGGTGAGGTTCCCACGTTTTGCAGCTTGCGTTTGGCCGCGTATTTACATTTGGGTGGTTTGTGAGCAGCAGTGCATCAACTCGACCAGAAGCAGCAGCGGCGGCAGCTTTACTGCCACCAGTAGTAGCCAGCATGAATGTAGCACAACATGAAATCAGCAATCATGAAAAGGTATGCTTCACCGGTTTTACTGCTTGTAGTATCTTCATGCTAACATTTTGCATTCTTCTGTGTGCCACTGTCACCTACCAACTACGGCGGGAATAACGAGCAATCAAAGTGGATTCGGAACGGCTTCTTATAAGTTAGACGGGGGCTTCGTGTTAGACTCTGTAGACGTCCGTGAGTTCCAGATTAAGCTAAGATTGGGTTCCGTATAAGATGACAAATGGCTTCATTCTCCACATTACAGTTGACCATGTATTCGATTTAGCAGGTTTTTGAAGAAGACAAAAAGCATTAGGATACGCCCGTTATCAAGTACAAAACGCATTTCACGTGGGAGTTGAAGGACAAGCAAGCGCTGTTACTCCGCGCTCTTCTGCTGTCGCGACATGGCCAGAGTCACCAAGAAAAATGGCGAGGTGGGCGAGGTTCGACCCCAGACAGCGAACAAGTCGAAGTCCTCAGAATTGCCTTCTGGGGGCACTCGTGAGCGCAAGCGGAAGCGTGCCCAAGCCGAGAAGCAGGCCGATGACAAGGACACGAAGAAAAGGACGAAGGTGAAGAAAAAGCGGCGGTCAAGGCTACTGAAGGTGTTCAAGGAATAACGCTTCGGCGGACGAGAAGTGCGGCGGCCACGAACACTGTTGAGGACGAGACGACGGGGACGGCGGGGCAGGCAATTGTGACAGACAAGTCTGGTGAAGATGCTGAGGACGAGACGACGCAGCAGACACGCAACGTGATGGTGAATTACGATCAAGACCTTTCGCTGGATGACCTGGAAGAAGCGGTGCCGGCGATGAACAGCATGCTCGATGTTTGAAAAGGCAGCGGCCGGCAGATGGGCAAGTGCGGATCAGGCGAAGAATTCAACTTCAGTCCATTCCAGTGTCGCTCTCTCGCCAAGAGGTATCTTGTGGCACGTAAGTCTGGCAAAGAAGTGGACTATGAGCGACTTGCAAAAACGCAGAATTTCAGCTCGTTCGATGGTCATGTGGAAGAGTTGAGACGCAATGAACCCATGTTGAAATCGCTTCTCAAGATGGCGTTGGTCGAACAGCGAGAGTGCTGCAGGAAGGCCCACGAAAACGCTGACAGAAAAGGTTGCGGAGGCCAAGAAAAATCCAAGTTGAAGGCGCTTCTGGAGAGGGCGTTGTTGACGGAGCAGCGTGAAATTAAAAAGCCAAACCCAAGTGAAAAAGCATTGGAGACTTCAAGGAAGATGTCGCGAAGCTGGACATGCAGCACAAAGAGGACCTTACGAAGCAGGAGCAGCTTCAAGAGGAGATCGGAAAGCGTGAGGAGCAGTATAAATATGCGATTACGGAGCTGGTGGAGAAGTACACACATGCGATTACGGAGCTGAAGAGGCAGCACAAAGTTCAGGTTCGGGATCTGCAGCAAAACTTGACTATCGCGGAGGCAGGGCGCAAAATGTTGGAGGGTGTGCTGGCGGGAAGTGGCAAGTCTCCTGACTGTGGACGTGGCTTGAAGAAGAACGCCGCAGGGCTGGAAGAGAACCCGAGTGCAGGTGTTGCACGCTTAGCCGAGCTAGTTGCTTTTAGCAACAAACTTGATGAACGTGAAAAGTGCTTGCCGAAAAAGACATAGAGCTGCAATGTGAACGCGATTTTCTTGATGACAAGTGGAGAAAATACGACGGAGAGGTGGACATGGAACGCGGAAAGTTTGAGAAGGAGTGGGCAAGACTGTGGCGCGACAAAGATGAATTCGATGCTGCCCGGGAAAAGTGGGAGCGTGCATTGGAAAACACAAACCTGGAGGCGAATGAAATGCGTGACAAATGAGTTGATGCTGAGAAGTTTGCCAAAGAATTGGAGATGAAGCTGGAATCGTTCGCTCAGTGCTGTGCCACGGAGACCCGCGTTGAAGACGTATTCAGAACTCTCAATGATGGCCGTACGTATATTTTGTGTGTGTGTGTGCGTGCGATTGCATTGTGCTCACTTATTTTGTTTTGTTGTTTTTACTAACAGACTGTAATGGCATAACAAAGCTGGAGCAATGCAGCAAAATCGTCAAGGCAATGAAAAGCGTCCGCTCGGAAGAGGCACCCTCCCTGAACCAAGATCTCAATGATTTTTTCATAAATCGGAACTTGCTGTGCCACCGGCGTGATGCTGTTAATACGGCTAACCACGACTGGTTTCAAAAGGTTTGCAGCCGGATTGAACGCACGTTGAAAATGCTAGAGGAGTTGCTGGAGAAGAAGAAGAAGGCCAACTAGCTTTGGTGGGCAGCATTGCGATTTTCATGTCTTGCCTGTGAGCTCTACTTAGCTGCGTATAAGTTTAATCCACTTTGATTGGTCAAAAGTTTTGATTTTAATGTCTTGCATGTGATCTCCTCATAAGCTTTATATGAGATCAACGTACTTTGATTGGCCAATATTCTGTGATAATGTTGAAGTGCGAGTTACTTGTAGTATGTCGCTGTACACACGTAAACTATGGCGCCCAACGAGCAAGCCATGGCGTCAAAAGGTGAGCTTCCCGCGTTTTGATGCTTGCGTTCGGTCGCGTACTAACATTTGGGTGGTTTTGTGAGCAGCAGCAGCGGCATCTAGATCCTGACAATTTCTGCCGGCCTCTGTGTTGCCGTCCTACTGGAGAGAACTAGCAGCGCCAGTCACAGGACCAGATCGCGATTGATGCCGTAATTCGCAAGTTTTTCGATTCGTTAATTAATAGCGAAGTTAACACGGTGATTATCTGCATTCTAGAACTACATGCATTGCTCGATTGAAAAGCTGTAGAGGCAGCCACAACATTTGGGTCTCCCGTTTGAACGCATAGTTTATTTCGCATTGAACGCAGAATTCTTTGAACTTCCAATAATTGCTCCCTTGCTAAACTTCCAATCTTTCCTTGTTAAACTTCCAATAATTGCTTCCTTGTTAAACTTCCAATAACTACTCTCTCTGCGCGATTTCTCTAATGTTTGAAAAGGCTAGGAGAAGAAGATAATATTTTAGTGAGATCTGCATAAGATGTTTGTGAGATGAGGTCTATACAGGATGTGAATGAGATGAAACCCAGTTTCCTGTAGAGCGCAGTGCCTTGAATGCGATTTTCTCTCCGGTAGCTATATGACAAAGCCGTTGTCATCGAAAGCAACAAATGTAACGCCATTGACCACAATTATATATAGACCACTACGGTACGGACGGTATCTTCAACCATGTTTTTAGCCGCTCTGAGTCAATAGCCCAGCACTTCGTCTTTTACCGCGCGAGAACCAGAAGTTACGGCGACATTTCCCTGCCAACATAGCATGGTGACGCACGGGAAACGCCAACGTGAGGATGAGAAGTCTGCATCAAGTGCCGATGAAGATGATCTGCTAGCGCATCTGGATGCGCATCATCAAGAAAACATGCTCAGCCGGGTAAACGGCGACACAACAATGAGAAGACCGCATATAGTGCCGATGAAGATGATCTACTAGGGCATCTGGATGCGCATCACCAAGAAGAACATGCCCAGTCGGGTGAACAGCGACACAAAAACAATCATGGCGGTATTCACCGCGACGTGACTGCACTCCAGGTGTTTGTGCCGTTATTGCAAGAGAGCTTTCGCCATATGCACAATACTCCATCCATTGATCATCGTACAACTGCTACTGGAAGCGGAGATCATGAGAGTGATGACGGAGACTTACTGAAGCAGCTCGATATCGAACGGAGACGTGAACGAGGTCGACTTTACAAGCGCGAGCGTAGGCGTGTTCATCGCGAACACGAGCGGATACAGTGTCGTACGAATGCTACTGAAAGTGGAGATTATGAGAGCGGAGGCTTACTGATGCAGATGGATATCGAACAGAGACGTGAACGAGATCGACTTTACCAGCGCGAGCGTAGGCAATGTGAAAGTGAGCGGACACGGTGTGACCCGCTACACACCGGAGTAAGAAGTCCTAAAGCCAACAAACCTAAAACGAGTCCTAAAGCCAACAAGCCTAAAACGAGTGATCGTAAAACGAGCCAGAGTGTGAAACCACCACAAAGCCAAGATGGTGCTTGTGACGGTCGTGACGCAATGTTTGACCATGAGCTTAGTGAAAACAAGCGAGCAGATTGCATGAATCGACTTCGACAAGCGTTGGGGGCTGAGGGACTCGATGAATGTGCTTGTGCTGCGTGTGATCGACTAGTACTTCGTCGAGAAACACTTTAAGTGGATGATGACGATTGGACTTACATGGATAAGATGAAGAGGAGCTTAAAACGTTCGACGAAAGTAAAGCTACCCGATGATCTTGTGGCTCAGTACCGCTCCCACCTCACTTGCCTGATTTGGAAAGCACGATGGTATCACCGCGCGGTGTACATTGCTACATGGATGATACCAACTCACCGCGAGCTTGGCTTTCAATATGCAGCGAATGCGACCGGTCAATTGAGAAGTGCAGGCTACCGAAATTCGCTATCGCAAATGGATTCTATATTGGACGTCTTAACGAAAATTTGCGAGGACTTACACTACCGGAAATACTCATGACTCAACTGGCTAGTATTCTTGCTGTTACGCGGGTGATGCGGGGTGGTCGTCATAGATGTAT
>JAAKBD010000299.1:0-27317 GCA_012656105.1 Phytophthora syringae | reverse complement strand
GGAGGATCATCTTCTCGAACGTAGGCGCCTTGATGTGAAACGTGTTGGCGAGCACGTCCCACCTCCCACAGTTCTTGAGCACACTCAACGTCATGAACAGGACGTCGACAGGCGGGTGCTTGCACTTGTTCCCCCTGCCGACGTTCCAGCGTGTGGACATGTGGGCGCTGACCCGGCTCCACAGCCTGGACATCTCGCCCAACGTGAAGTTGCACAACTTGAGCACCCCTCGGATCCGATGCTGGCTTGGAAAGTGTCGAGGAGGGATGCGGCGAGTCCTCGTCTCCGTCACTGAGCGGCAATGGATCGTTGTGGTGACGGGCACGCTTGCTGGCGCGTGCAGCGTCGAGCTCCTGCAGCTGGAGAAAGCACGACGTGCATCACGCCCCGTAACGGAGCTGCGGCCGAACGAGCAGGCCGAAGGGCGGCCGAGGTAGCCGACGATGGGAAAGAGCGGGTGGGGGACTGGAGCGTGCCATGGTAATTAAGGGAGGACGTGGCGAATCGTAGAATGAGCTATGCGGACTAACAAAAATACAGGGTGTTTTCGTGTGCTCTGATGGCGCACGTGCAATCCGGCTAATTGATTTAAACGAGGGAATTGAACAATTCCCTCGCACGCTATCAATTTCTCTGATTGCCCTCAGAGGTCCTTCCTTTTCGCTTGTCGCAATGCTGCATTCCTTCGACATCTTTGCTTTGCCGTACTGGTGTGTTTTTGATGTGGAGGTCTAGTGGTAGAGCGTTCGATTGCAGCTCGAAGGGTCACTGGTTCAATCCCGGTCCCGCGCTTCTTGTTGCTGCGCTCGCCTTGTTTCGTCTCGGACACGCCCGAGTTACTCTTTATTGCCGAGCTACCAGGTAACTACTGTCTGCTCGTCGCTGCTTCTTGCTGTCGTTCGTCCGACCTTACCGTTTTTTCGCGCTTTTATACGGTTCCGTGACCGTGGTCACCGCGACCTTCGTGCACTTGAGTTGGCCCAACAAAGTCGTACTGGTGTCAAGTGAGGCGTTGGTCTGCACCGTCAGCGGAGGTACATCCCCTGTAGGCTGTTCTCGCGACCCTTCTTCGTTCGAACGCGATAGGGCATCGTGATGCGAGGCTCTGCAGACGGTGGGGGTCGAAGGCTCCGGCATGCGTTGCGAAGACTGTGTGTTGTCTGTGAGGTAGCTGAATGGCTGTATCGATGCGTATTTGGCCCGGCAATGCTGTAGTAGCTCGCGCCGTGCGTGATGGCGCGTGTATGGCGCGCAAACGGCGTTTTGAAAACGGGTAGGGGTTGATTAGGGTTCGACGCGCGGGTAGCTCAGTGGTAGAGCGTTCGATTGCAGCTCGAAGGGTCACTGGTTCAATCCCGGTCCCGCGCTTCTTGTTGCTGCGCTCGCCTTGTTTCGTCTCGACACGCCCGAGTTACTCTTTATTGCCGAGCTACCAGGTAACTACTGTCTGCTCGTCGCTGCTTCTTGCTGTCGTTCGTCCGACCTTACCGTTTTTCGCGCTTTTATACGGTTCCGTGACCGTGGTCACCGCGACCTTCGTGCACTTGAGTTGGCCCAACAAAGTCGTACTGGTGTCAAGTGAGGCGTTGGTCTGCACCGTCAGCGGAGGTACATCCCCTGTAGGCTGTTCTCGCGACCCTTCTTCGTTCGAACGCGATAGGGCATCGTGATGCGAGGCTCTGCAGACGGTGGGGGCGAAGGCTCCGGCATGCGTTGCGAAGACTGTGTGTTGTCTGTGAGGTAGCTGAATGGCTGTATCGATGCGTATTTGGCCCGGCAATGCTGTAGTAGCTCGCGCCGTGCGTGATGGCGCGTGTATGGCGCGCAAACGGCGTTTTGAAAACGGGTAGGGGTTGATTAGGGTTCGACGCGCGGGTAGCTCAGTGGTAGAGCGTTCGATTGCAGCTCGAAGGGTCACTGGTTCAATCCCGGTCCCGCGCTTCTTGTTGCTGCGCTCGCCTTGTTTCGTCTCGGACACGCCCGAGTTACTCTTTATTGCCGAGCTACCAGGTAACTACTGTCTGCTCGTCGCTGCTTCTTGCTGTCGTTCGTCCGACCTTACCGTTTTTCGCGCTTTTATACGGTTCCGTGACCGTGGTCACCGCGACCTTCGTGCACTTGAGTTGGCCCAACAAAGTCGTACTGGTGTCAAGTGAGGCGTTGGTCTGCACCGTCAGCGGAGGTACATCCCCTGTAGGCTGTTCTCGCGACCCTTCTTCGTTCGAACGCGATAGGGCATCGTGATGCGAGGCTCTGCAGACGGTGGGGGCGAAGGCTCCGGCATGCGTTGCGAAGACTGTGTGTTGTCTGTGAGGTAGCTGAATGGCTGTATCGATGCGTATTTGGCCCGGCAATGCTGTAGTAGCTCGCGCCGTGCGTGATGGCGCGTGTATGGCGCGCAAACGGCGTTTTGAAAACGGGTAGGGGTTGATTAGGGTTCGACGCGCGGGTAGCTCAGTGGTAGAGCGTTCGATTGCAGCTCGAAGGGTCACTGGTTCAATCCCGGTCCCGCGCTTCTTGTTGCTGCGCTCGCCTTGTTTCGTCTCGGACACGCCCGAGTTACTCTTTATTGCCGAGCTACCAGGTAACTACTGTCTGCTCGTCGCTGCTTCTTGCTGTCGTTCGTCCGACCTTACCGTTTTTCGCGCTTTTATACGGTTCCGTGACCGTGGTCACCGCGACCTTCGTGCACTTGAGTTGGCCCAACAAAGTCGTACTGGTGTCAAGTGAGGCGTTGGTCTGCACCGTCAGCGGAGGTACATCCCCTGTAGGCTGTTCTCGCGACCCTTCTTCGTTCGAACGCGATAGGGCATCGTGATGCGAGGCTCTGCAGACGGTGGGGGCGAAGGCTCCGGCATGCGTTGCGAAGACTGTGTGTTGTCTGTGAGGTAGCTGAATGGCTGTATCGATGCGTATTTGGCCCGGCAATGCTGTAGTAGCTCGCGCCGTGCGTGATGGCGCGTGTATGGCGCGCAAACGGCGTTTTGAAAACGGGTAGGGGTTGATTAGGGTTCGACGCGCGGGTAGCTCAGTGGTAGAGCGTTCGATTGCAGCTCGAAGGGTCACTGGTTCAATCCCGGTCCCGCGCTTCTTGTTGCTGCGCTCGCCTTGTTTCGTCTCGGACACGCCCGAGTTACTCTTTATTGCCGAGCTACCAGGTAACTACTGTCTGCTCGTCGCTGCTTCTTGCTGTCGTTCGTCCGACCTTACCGTTTTTCGCGCTTTTATACGGTTCCGTGACCGTGGTCACCGCGACCTTCGTGCACTTGAGTTGGCCCAACAAAGTCGTACTGGTGTCAAGTGAGGCGTTGGTCTGCACCGTCAGCGGAGGTACATCCCCTGTAGGCTGTTCTCGCGACCCTTCTTCGTTCGAACGCGATAGGGCATCGTGATGCGAGGCTCTGCAGACGGTGGGGGCGAAGGCTCCGGCATGCGTTGCGAAGACTGTGTGTTGTCTGTGAGGTAGCTGAATGGCTGTATCGATGCGTATTTGGCCCGGCAATGCTGTAGTAGCTCGCGCCGTGCGTGATGGCGCGTGTATGGCGCGCAAACGGCGTTTTGAAAACGGGTAGGGGTTGATTAGGGTTCGACGCGCGGGTAGCTCAGTGGTAGAGCGTTCGATTGCAGCTCGAAGGGTCACTGGTTCAATCCCGGTCCCGCGCTTCTTGTTGCTGCGCTCGCCTTGTTTCGTCTCGGACACGCCCGAGTTACTCTTTATTGCCGAGCTACCAGGTAACTACTGTCTGCTCGTCGCTGCTTCTTGCTGTCGTTCGTCCGACCTTACCGTTTTTTCGCGCTTTTATACGGTTCCGTGACCGTGGTCACCGCGACCTTCGTGCACTTGAGTTGGCCCAACAAAGTCGTACTGGTGTCAAGTGAGGCGTTGGTCTGCACCGTCAGCGGAGGTACATCCCCTGTAGGCTGTTCTCGCGACCCTTCTTCGTTCGAACGCGATAGGGCATCGTGATGCGAGGCTCTGCAGACGGTGGGGGCGAAGGCTCCGGCATGCGTTGCGAAGACTGTGTGTTGTCTGTGAGGTAGCTGAATGGCTGTATCGATGCGTATTTGGCCCGGCAATGCTGTAGTAGCTCGCGCCGTGCGTGATGGCGCGTGTATGGCGCGCAAACGGCGTTTTGAAAACGGGTAGGGGTTGATTAGGGTTCGACGCGCGGGTAGCTCAGTGGTAGAGCGTTCGATTGCAGCTCGAAGGGTCACTGGTTCAATCCCGGTCCCGCGCTTCTTGTTGCTGCGCTCGCCTTGTTTCGTCTCGGACACGCCCGAGTTACTCTTTATTGCCGAGCTACCAGGTAACTACTGTCTGCTCGTCGCTGCTTCTTGCTGTCGTTCGTCCGACCTTACCGTTTTTTCGCGCTTTTATACGGTTCCGTGACCGTGGTCACCGCGACCTTCGTGCACTTGAGTTGGCCCAACAAAGTCGTACTGGTGTCAAGTGAGGCGTTGGTCTGCACCGTCAGCGGAGGTACATCCCCTGTAGGCTGTTCTCGCGACCCTTCTTCGTTCGAACGCGATAGGGCATCGTGATGCGAGGCTCTGCAGACGGTGGGGGCGAAGGCTCCGGCATGCGTTGCGAAGACTGTGTGTTGTCTGTGAGGTAGCTGAATGGCTGTATCGATGCGTATTTGGCCCGGCAATGCTGTAGTAGCTCGCGCCGTGCGTGATGGCGCGTGTATGGCGCGCAAACGGCGTTTTGAAAACGGGTAGGGGTTGATTAGGGTTCGACGCGCGGGTAGCTCAGTGGTAGAGCGTTCGATTGCAGCTCGAAGGGTCACTGGTTCAATCCCGGTCCCGCGCTTCTTGTTGCTGCGCTCGCCTTGTTTCGTCTCGGACACGCCCGAGTTACTCTTTATTGCCGAGCTACCAGGTAACTACTGTCTGCTCGTCGCTGCTTCTTGCTGTCGTTCGTCCGACCTTACCGTTTTTCGCGCTTTTATACGGTTCCGTGACCGTGGTCACCGCGACCTTCGTGCACTTGAGTTGGCCCAACAAAGTCGTACTGGTGTCAAGTGAGGCGTTGGTCTGCACCGTCAGCGGAGGTACATCCCCTGTAGGCTGTTCTCGCGACCCTTCTTCGTTCGAACGCGATAGGGCATCGTGATGCGAGGCTCTGCAGACGGTGGGGGCGAAGGCTCCGGCATGCGTTGCGAAGACTGTGTGTTGTCTGTGAGGTAGCTGAATGGCTGTATCGATGCGTATTTGGCCCGGCAATGCTGTAGTAGCTCGCGCCGTGCGTGATGGCGCGTGTATGGCGCGCAAACGGCGTTTTGAAAACGGGTAGGGGTTGATTAGGGTTCGACGCGCGGGTAGCTCAGTGGTAGAGCGTTCGATTGCAGCTCGAAGGGTCACTGGTTCAATCCCGGTCCCGCGCTTCTTGTTGCTGCGCTCGCCTTGTTTCGTCTCGGACACGCCCGAGTTACTCTTTATTGCCGAGCTACCAGGTAACTACTGTCTGCTCGTCGCTGCTTCTTGCTGTCGTTCGTCCGACCTTACCGTTTTTCGCGCTTTTATACGGTTCCGTGACCGTGGTCACCGCGACCTTCGTGCACTTGAGTTGGCCCAACAAAGTCGTACTGGTGTCAAGTGAGGCGTTGGTCTGCACCGTCAGCGGAGGTACATCCCCTGTAGGCTGTTCTCGCGACCCTTCTTCGTTCGAACGCGATAGGGCATCGTGATGCGAGGCTCTGCAGACGGTGGGGGCGAAGGCTCCGGCATGCGTTGCGAAGACTGTGTGTTGTCTGTGAGGTAGCTGAATGGCTGTATCGATGCGTATTTGGCCCGGCAATGCTGTAGTAGCTCGCGCCGTGCGTGATGGCGCGTGTATGGCGCGCAAACGGCGTTTTGAAAACGGGTAGGGGTTGATTAGGGTTCGACGCGCGGGTAGCTCAGTGGTAGAGCGTTCGATTGCAGCTCGAAGGGTCACTGGTTCAATCCCGGTCCCGCGCTTCTTGTTGCTGCGCTCGCCTTGTTTCGTCTCGGACACGCCCGAGTTACTCTTTATTGCCGAGCTACCAGGTAACTACTGTCTGCTCGTCGCTGCTTCTTGCTGTCGTTCGTCCGACCTTACCGTTTTTCGCGCTTTTATACGGTTCCGTGACCGTGGTCACCGCGACCTTCGTGCACTTGAGTTGGCCCAACAAAGTCGTACTGGTGTCAAGTGAGGCGTTGGTCTGCACCGTCAGCGGAGGTACATCCCCTGTAGGCTGTTCTCGCGACCCTTCTTCGTTCGAACGCGATAGGGCATCGTGATGCGAGGCTCTGCAGACGGTGGGGGCGAAGGCTCCGGCATGCGTTGCGAAGACTGTGTGTTGTCTGTGAGGTAGCTGAATGGCTGTATCGATGCGTATTTGGCCCGGCAATGCTGTAGTAGCTCGCGCCGTGCGTGATGGCGCGTGTATGGCGCGCAAACGGCGTTTTGAAAACGGGTAGGGGTTGATTAGGGTTCGACGCGCGGGTAGCTCAGTGGTAGAGCGTTCGATTGCAGCTCGAAGGGTCACTGGTTCAATCCCGGTCCCGCGCTTCTTGTTGCTGCGCTCGCCTTGTTTCGTCTCGGACACGCCCGAGTTACTCTTTATTGCCGAGCTACCAGGTAACTACTGTCTGCTCGTCGCTGCTTCTTGCTGTCGTTCGTCCGACCTTACCGTTTTTCGCGCTTTTATACGGTTCCGTGACCGTGGTCACCGCGACCTTCGTGCACTTGAGTTGGCCCAACAAAGTCGTACTGGTGTCAAGTGAGGCGTTGGTCTGCACCGTCAGCGGAGGTACATCCCCTGTAGGCTGTTCTCGCGACCCTTCTTCGTTCGAACGCGATAGGGCATCGTGATGCGAGGCTCTGCAGACGGTGGGGGCGAAGGCTCCGGCATGCGTTGCGAAGACTGTGTGTTGTCTGTGAGGTAGCTGAATGGCTGTATCGATGCGTATTTGGCCCGGCAATGCTGTAGTAGCTCGCGCCGTGCGTGATGGCGCGTGTATGGCGCGCAAACGGCGTTTTGAAAACGGGTAGGGGTTGATTAGGGTTCGACGCGCGGGTAGCTCAGTGGTAGAGCGTTCGATTGCAGCTCGAAGGGTCACTGGTTCAATCCCGGTCCCGCGCTTCTTGTTGCTGCGCTCGCCTTGTTTCGTCTCGGACACGCCCGAGTTACTCTTTATTGCCGAGCTACCAGGTAACTACTGTCTGCTCGTCGCTGCTTCTTGCTGTCGTTCGTCCGACCTTACCGTTTTTTCGCGCTTTTATACGGTTCCGTGACCGTGGTCACCGCGACCTTCGTGCACTTGAGTTGGCCCAACAAAGTCGTACTGGTGTCAAGTGAGGCGTTGGTCTGCACCGTCAGCGGAGGTACATCCCCTGTAGGCTGTTCTCGCGACCCTTCTTCGTTCGAACGCGATAGGGCATCGTGATGCGAGGCTCTGCAGACGGTGGGGGCGAAGGCTCCGGCATGCGTTGCGAAGACTGTGTGTTGTCTGTGAGGTAGCTGAATGGCTGTATCGATGCGTATTTGGCCCGGCAATGCTGTAGTAGCTCGCGCCGTGCGTGATGGCGCGTGTATGGCGCGCAAACGGCGTTTTGAAAACGGGTAGGGGTTGATTAGGGTTCGACGCGCGGGTAGCTCAGTGGTAGAGCGTTCGATTGCAGCTCGAAGGGTCACTGGTTCAATCCCGGTCCCGCGCTTCTTGTTGCTGCGCTCGCCTTGTTTCGTCTCGGACACGCCCGAGTTAATCTTTATTGCCGAGCTACCAGGTAACTACTGTCTGCTCGTCGCTGCTTCTTGCTGTCGTTCGTCCGACCTTACCGTTTTTCGCGCTTTTATACGGTTCCGTGACCGTGGTCACCGCGACCTTCGTGCACTTGAGTTGGCCCAACAAAGTCGTACTGGTGTCAAGTGAGGCGTTGGTCTGCACCGTCAGCGGAGGTACATCCCCTGTAGGCTGTTCTCGCGACCCTTCTTCGTTCGAACGCGATAGGGCATCGTGATGCGAGGCTCTGCAGACGGTGGGGGCGAAGGCTCCGGCATGCGTTGCGAAGACTGTGTGTTGTCTGTGAGGTAGCTGAATGGCTGTATCGATGCGTATTTGGCCCGGCAATGCTGTAGTAGCTCGCGCCGTGCGTGATGGCGCGTGTATGGCGCGCAAACGGCGTTTTGAAAACGGGTAGGGGTTGATTAGGGTTCGACGCGCGGGTAGCTCAGTGGTAGAGCGTTCGATTGCAGCTCGAAGGGTCACTGGTTCAATCCCGGTCCCGCGCTTCTTGTTGCTGCGCTCGCCTTGTTTCGTCTCGGACACGCCCGAGTTAATCTTTATTGCCGAGCTACCAGGTAACTACTGTCTGCTCGTCGCTGCTTCTTGCTGTCGTTCGTCCGACCTTACCGTTTTTCGCGCTTTTATACGGTTCCGTGACCGTGGTCACCGCGACCTTCGTGCACTTGAGTTGGCCCAACAAAGTCGTACTGGTGTCAAGTGAGGCGTTGGTCTGCACCGTCAGCGGAGGTACATCCCCTGTAGGCTGTTCTCGCGACCCTTCTTCGTTCGAACGCGATAGGGCATCGTGATGCGAGGCTCTGCAGACGGTGGGGGCGAAGGCTCCGGCATGCGTTGCGAAGACTGTGTGTTGTCTGTGAGGTAGCTGAATGGCTGTATCGATGCGTATTTGGCCCGGCAATGCTGTAGTAGCTCGCGCCGTGCGTGATGGCGCGTGTATGGCGCGCAAACGGCGTTTTGAAAACGGGTAGGGGTTGATTAGGGTTCGACGCGCGGGTAGCTCAGTGGTAGAGCGTTCGATTGCAGCTCGAAGGGTCACTGGTTCAATCCCGGTCCCGCGCTTCTTGTTGCTGCGCTCGCCTTGTTTCGTCTCGGACACGCCCGAGTTAATCTTTATTGGCGAGCTACCAGGTAACTACTGTCTGCTCGTCGCTGCTTCTTGCTGTCGTTCGTCCGACCTTACCGTTTTTCGCGCTTTTATACGGTTCCGTGACCGTGGTCACCGCGACCTTCGTGCACTTGAGTTGGCCCAACAAAGTCGTACTGGTGTCAAGTGAGGCGTTGGTCTGCACCGTCAGCGGAGGTACATCCCCTGTAGGCTGTTCTCGCGACCCTTCTTCGTTCGAACGCGATAGGGCATCGTGATGCGAGGCTCTGCAGACGGTGGGGGCGAAGGCTCCGGCATGCGTTGCGAAGACTGTGTGTTGTCTGTGAGGTAGCTGAATGGCTGTATCGATGCGTATTTGGCCCGGCAATGCTGTAGTAGCTCGCGCCGTGCGTGATGGCGCGTGTATGGCGCGCAAACGGCGTTTTGAAAACGGGTAGGGGTTGATTAGGGTTCGACGCGCGGGTAGCTCAGTGGTAGAGCGTTCGATTGCAGCTCGAAGGGTCACTGGTTCAATCCCGGTCCCGCGCTTCTTGTTGCTGCGCTCGCCTTGTTTCGTCTCGGACACGCCCGAGTTAATCTTTATTGGCGAGCTACCAGGTAACTACTGTCTGCTCGTCGCTGCTTCTTGCTGTCGTTCGTCCGACCTTACCGTTTTTCGCGCTTTTATACGGTTCCGTGACCGTGGTCACCGCGACCTTCGTGCACTTGAGTTGGCCCAACAAAGTCGTACTGGTGTCAAGTGAGGCGTTGGTCTGCACCGTCAGCGGAGGTACATCCCCTGTAGGCTGTTCTCGCGACCCTTCTTCGTTCGAACGCGATAGGGCATCGTGATGCGAGGCTCTGCAGACGGTGGGGGCGAAGGCTCCGGCATGCGTTGCGAAGACTGTGTGTTGTCTGTGAGGTAGCTGAATGGCTGTATCGATGCGTATTTGGCCCGGCAATGCTGTAGTAGCTCGCGCCGTGCGTGATGGCGCGTGTATGGCGCGCAAACGGCGTTTTGAAAACGGGTAGGGGTTGATTAGGGTTCGACGCGCGGGTAGCTCAGTGGTAGAGCGTTCGATTGCAGCTCGAAGGGTCACTGGTTCAATCCCGGTCCCGCGCTTCTTGTTGCTGCGCTCGCCTTGTTTCGTCTCGGACACGCCCGAGTTAATCTTTATTGGCGAGCTACCAGGTAACTACTGTCTGCTCGTCGCTGCTTCTTGCTGTCGTTCGTCCGACCTTACCGTTTTTCGCGCTTTTATACGGTTCCGTGACCGTGGTCACCGCGACCTTCGTGCACTTGAGTTGGCCCAACAAAGTCGTACTGGTGTCAAGTGAGGCGTTGGTCTGCACCGTCAGCGGAGGTACATCCCCTGTAGGCTGTTCTCGCGACCCTTCTTCGTTCGAACGCGATAGGGCATCGTGATGCGAGGCTCTGCAGACGGTGGGGGCGAAGGCTCCGGCATGCGTTGCGAAGACTGTGTGTTGTCTGTGAGGTAGCTGAATGGCTGTATCGATGCGTATTTGGCCCGGCAATGCTGTAGTAGCTCGCGCCGTGCGTGATGGCGCGTGTATGGCGCGCAAACGGCGTTTTGAAAACGGGTAGGGGTTGATTAGGGTTCGACGCGCGGGTAGCTCAGTGGTAGAGCGTTCGATTGCAGCTCGAAGGGTCACTGGTTCAATCCCGGTCCCGCGCTTCTTGTTGCTGCGCTCGCCTTGTTTCGTCTCGGACACGCCCGAGTTAATCTTTATTGGCGAGCTACCAGGTAACTACTGTCTGCTCGTCGCTGCTTCTTGCTGTCGTTCGTCCGACCTTACCGTTTTTCGCGCTTTTATACGGTTCCGTGACCGTGGTCACCGCGACCTTCGTGCACTTGAGTTGGCCCAACAAAGTCGTACTGGTGTCAAGTGAGGCGTTGGTCTGCACCGTCAGCGGAGGTACATCCCCTGTAGGCTGTTCTCGCGACCCTTCTTCGTTCGAACGCGATAGGGCATCGTGATGCGAGGCTCTGCAGACGGTGGGGGCGAAGGCTCCGGCATGCGTTGCGAAGACTGTGTGTTGTCTGTGAGGTAGCTGAATGGCTGTATCGATGCGTATTTGGCCCGGCAATGCTGTAGTAGCTCGCGCCGTGCGTGATGGCGCGTGTATGGCGCGCAAACGGCGTTTTGAAAACGGGTAGGGGTTGATTAGGGTTCGACGCGCGGGTAGCTCAGTGGTAGAGCGTTCGATTGCAGCTCGAAGGGTCACTGGTTCAATCCCGGTCCCGCGCTTCTTGTTGCTGCGCTCGCCTTGTTTCGTCTCGGACACGCCCGAGTTAATCTTTATTGGCGAGCTACCAGGTAACTACTGTCTGCTCGTCGCTGCTTCTTGCTGTCGTTCGTCCGACCTTACCGTTTTTCGCGCTTTTATACGGTTCCGTGACCGTGGTCACCGCGACCTTCGTGCACTTGAGTTGGCCCAACAAAGTCGTACTGGTGTCAAGTGAGGCGTTGGTCTGCACCGTCAGCGGAGGTACATCCCCTGTAGGCTGTTCTCGCGACCCTTCTTCGTTCGAACGCGATAGGGCATCGTGATGCGAGGCTCTGCAGACGGTGGGGGCGAAGGCTCCGGCATGCGTTGCGAAGACTGTGTGTTGTCTGTGAGGTAGCTGAATGGCTGTATCGATGCGTATTTGGCCCGGCAATGCTGTAGTAGCTCGCGCCGTGCGTGATGGCGCGTGTATGGCGCGCAAACGGCGTTTTGAAAACGGGTAGGGGTTGATTAGGGTTCGACGCGCGGGTAGCTCAGTGGTAGAGCGTTCGATTGCAGCTCGAAGGGTCACTGGTTCAATCCCGGTCCCGCGCTTCTTGTTGCTGCGCTCGCCTTGTTTCGTCTCGGACACGCCCGAGTTAATCTTTATTGGCGAGCTACCAGGTAACTACTGTCTGCTCGTCGCTGCTTCTTGCTGTCGTTCGTCCGACCTTACCGTTTTTCGCGCTTTTATACGGTTCCGTGACCGTGGTCACCGCGACCTTCGTGCACTTGAGTTGGCCCAACAAAGTCGTACTGGTGTCAAGTGAGGCGTTGGTCTGCACCGTCAGCGGAGGTACATCCCCTGTAGGCTGTTCTCGCGACCCTTCTTCGTTCGAACGCGATAGGGCATCGTGATGCGAGGCTCTGCAGACGGTGGGGGCGAAGGCTCCGGCATGCGTTGCGAAGACTGTGTGTTGTCTGTGAGGTAGCTGAATGGCTGTATCGATGCGTATTTGGCCCGGCAATGCTGTAGTAGCTCGCGCCGTGCGTGATGGCGCGTGTATGGCGCGCAAACGGCGTTTTGAAAACGGGTAGGGGTTGATTAGGGTTCGACGCGCGGGTAGCTCAGTGGTAGAGCGTTCGATTGCAGCTCGAAGGGTCACTGGTTCAATCCCGGTCCCGCGCTTCTTGTTGCTGCGCTCGCCTTGTTTCGTCTCGGACACGCCCGAGTTAATCTTTATTGGCGAGCTACCAGGTAACTACTGTCTGCTCGTCGCTGCTTCTTGCTGTCGTTCGTCCGACCTTACCGTTTTTTCGCGCTTTTATACGGTTCCGTGACCGTGGTCACCGCGACCTTCGTGCACTTGAGTTGGCCCAACAAAGTCGTACTGGTGTCAAGTGAGGCGTTGGTCTGCACCGTCAGCGGAGGTACATCCCCTGTAGGCTGTTCTCGCGACCCTTCTTCGTTCGAACGCGATAGGGCATCGTGATGCGAGGCTCTGCAGACGGTGGGGGGCGAAGGCTCCGGCATGCGTTGCGAAGACTGTGTGTTGTCTGTGAGGTAGCTGAATGGCTGTATCGATGCGTATTTGGCCCGGCAATGCTGTAGTAGCTCGCGCCGTGCGTGATGGCGCGTGTATGGCGCGCAAACGGCGTTTTGAAAACGGGTAGGGGTTGATTAGGGTTCGACGCGCGGGTAGCTCAGTGGTAGAGCGTTCGATTGCAGCTCGAAGGGTCACTGGTTCAATCCCGGTCCCGCGCTTCTTGTTGCTGCGCTCGCCTTGTTTCGTCTCGGACACGCCCGAGTTAATCTTTATTGGCGAGCTACCAGGTAACTACTGTCTGCTCGTCGCTGCTTCTTGCTGTCGTTCGTCCGACCTTACCGTTTTTTCGCGCTTTTATACGGTTCCGTGACCGTGGTCACCGCGACCTTCGTGCACTTGAGTTGGCCCAACAAAGTCGTACTGGTGTCAAGTGAGGCGTTGGTCTGCACCGTCAGCGGAGGTACATCCCCTGTAGGCTGTTCTCGCGACCCTTCTTCGTTCGAACGCGATAGGGCATCGTGATGCGAGGCTCTGCAGACGGTGGGGGCGAAGGCTCCGGCATGCGTTGCGAAGACTGTGTGTTGTCTGTGAGGTAGCTGAATGGCTGTATCGATGCGTATTTGGCCCGGCAATGCTGTAGTAGCTCGCGCCGTGCGTGATGGCGCGTGTATGGCGCGCAAACGGCGTTTTGAAAACGGGTAGGGGTTGATTAGGGTTCGACGCGCGGGTAGCTCAGTGGTAGAGCGTTCGATTGCAGCTCGAAGGGTCACTGGTTCAATCCCGGTCCCGCGCTTCTTGTTGCTGCGCTCGCCTTGTTTCGTCTCGGACACGCCCGAGTTAATCTTTATTGGCGAGCTACCAGGTAACTACTGTCTGCTCGTCGCTGCTTCTTGCTGTCGTTCGTCCGACCTTACCGTTTTTTCGCGCTTTTATACGGTTCCGTGACCGTGGTCACCGCGACCTTCGTGCACTTGAGTTGGCCCAACAAAGTCGTACTGGTGTCAAGTGAGGCGTTGGTCTGCACCGTCAGCGGAGGTACATCCCCTGTAGGCTGTTCTCGCGACCCTTCTTCGTTCGAACGCGATAGGGCATCGTGATGCGAGGCTCTGCAGACGGTGGGGGCGAAGGCTCCGGCATGCGTTGCGAAGACTGTGTGTTGTCTGTGAGGTAGCTGAATGGCTGTATCGATGCGTATTTGGCCCGGCAATGCTGTAGTAGCTCGCGCCGTGCGTGATGGCGCGTGTATGGCGCGCAAACGGCGTTTTGAAAACGGGTAGGGGTTGATTAGGGTTCGACGCGCGGGTAGCTCAGTGGTAGAGCGTTCGATTGCAGCTCGAAGGGTCACTGGTTCAATCCCGGTCCCGCGCTTCTTGTTGCTGCGCTCGCCTTGTTTCGTCTCGGACACGCCCGAGTTAATCTTTATTGGCGAGCTACCAGGTAACTACTGTCTGCTCGTCGCTGCTTCTTGCTGTCGTTCGTCCGACCTTACCGTTTTTTCGCGCTTTTATACGGTTCCGTGACCGTGGTCACCGCGACCTTCGTGCACTTGAGTTGGCCCAACAAAGTCGTACTGGTGTCAAGTGAGGCGTTGGTCTGCACCGTCAGCGGAGGTACATCCCCTGTAGGCTGTTCTCGCGACCCTTCTTCGTTCGAACGCGATAGGGCATCGTGATGCGAGGCTCTGCAGACGGTGGGGGCGAAGGCTCCGGCATGCGTTGCGAAGACTGTGTATTGTCTGTGAGGTAGCTGAATGGCTGTATCGATGCGTATTTGGCCCGGCAATGCTGTAGTAGCTCGCGCCGTGCGTGATGGCGCGTGTATGGCGCGCAAACGGCGTTTTGAAAACGGGTAGGGGTTGATTAGGGTTCGACGCGCGGGTAGCTCAGTGGTAGAGCGTTCGATTGCAGCTCGAAGGGTCACTGGTTCAATCCCGGTCCCGCGCTTCTTGTTGCTGCGCTCGCCTTGTTTCGTCTCGGACACGCCCGAGTTAATCTTTATTGGCGAGCTACCAGGTAACTACTGTCTGCTCGTCGCTGCTTCTTGCTGTCGTTCGTCCGACCTTACCGTTTTTTCGCGCTTTTATACGGTTCCGTGACCGTGGTCACCGCGACCTTCGTGCACTTGAGTTGGCCCAACAAAGTCGTACTGGTGTCAAGTGAGGCGTTGGTCTGCACCGTCAGCGGAGGTACATCCCCTGTAGGCTGTTCTCGCGACCCTTCTTCGTTCGAACGCGATAGGGCATCGTGATGCGAGGCTCTGCAGACGGTGGGGGCGAAGGCTCCGGCATGCGTTGCGAAGACTGTGTGTTGTCTGTGAGGTAGCTGAATGGCTGTATCGATGCGTATTTGGCCCGGCAATGCTGTAGTAGCTCGCGCCGTGCGTGATGGCGCGTGTATGGCGCGCAAACGGCGTTTTGAAAACGGGTAGGGGTTGATTAGGGTTCGACGCGCGGGTAGCTCAGTGGTAGAGCGTTCGATTGCAGCTCGAAGGGTCAGTAGACCTCCAAATTGAAAATTGATCACTACAACAAATACCTATCAGTTAAGGAAAACAATGGTGTGACATTACGAGGGACTCTCTTCTTGCCGAGAGCTCACCAATTGCAAAATGTCGCTGATTCTTATCGGATCCCAAGGTTTGATCGATTGCTCACCCCCTGAGTGCGAGCCTATGTCGCACGACGTCTGCCAGTTTTTTCCTGGTTCCCACTCCTTCATTCCTCAAAATCCCCCAATCCAAGAAGTACCATACATCGCACGCCCTCTCGCACCCACCCCGCCAATTCCGGAGCCCGAACGGCTACTCCTGACACCTCTCGCACCCGTGCCACACCTCCTACGTCGCGCACGTCTACTCGACCGCCTAATTCCCGTTCTTCGCGCACCGATGAGGCAACGCAAGTGCGGCGTGACGCCCGCCAGGGCTTCATGCAACTCCAAGAGCTCGAGGCACATCGTGTGAGCAAGCGAGCCCGCCATCACCACGCACAGTTACCTGACAGCGACAACGACGAAGACGTCGACCATCCTGTGATTGATATGTTTCAGGAGATGGGCGTGGAGAGCGTGCTCAAGCTCTCCAACTTCACGGTCGGAGAGATATCAAGACTCTGGAGCCGCGTCAGCAGCCACATGGCTACACGATGGAACGTTGGGCGGGGAAATAAGCACCGAGAGTCTGGTATGGACATGCTTTTCATCACTCTGTGCGTACTAAAAACGGTGGGCGCTGGGATCTGTTGGCAAGCACATTTCACATCAAAGCCCCGACATTTGAGAAGAAGGTGATGGGCTTCTTGGAGATTTTATCTCCATACTTGTACAAGATCTTCGTGGACCGCATTGAGCGGGACAAGTCCATGCGAAAGGAAGTGCTGGCAGGGCATGCTTTCCAGCATTACCCTTCTGCGCGTTATGCAGTTGATGTGACGTTCCAGCAGGCAAACATGCCTAGTGGAACCCAGCAAGAACGTGCTGCATATTACAGCAAGAAGCACAAATTGCACGGCTTCAAGACAGAGGTGTCCGTCCTTCCTACTGGACTTGCGATCAATTGTTCTCGGCACTACAAGGGTTCTGAGGCGGATATTACTATCTTCAGAAAGAACAAAGAGTTCCATGTTGCCGCTGCCACGAAACCTGTCACAGACGACAACATGGAGGATGACGGACCCTTGCACGATGAATACCCAGAGTCTTGGGTCATACTTGCAGACAAGGGGTATCAAGGCTTAGCTTCCGAGATGCGCGTTCTGATTCCAAAGCGTCGCAGACCGTCAGCAATTCTGACACTAGCTGATGAGGCAGTTAACCGCGACATATCATCGGATCGCGTCGTAGTGGAGAACTACTTCGGCAGACTCTGTACGTTGTGGGCACTTTGTTCGGATAAGTATAGGTGGCAAGAGAGCAAGTATGAAACCTTTTTCAGGGCCTGTATCGCGCTTACAAACTTCCACGCTCTGGACCACCCTCTCCGAGCTGAAGATGGCGCAAATTACAGAGACTACCTGAGACGGCTGATAACAATCGGAGCTGAGAGAAGAGAGAGGCGTCTAGAATCAAATCGGCGGCGAGAAGGCGTCGACAGATGCGACTAGAGACGGCAGCTGCAGACTACGATAGTGACTCGACTGTGATGAGCACCGAGTACTAAATTTAATTTTCACTTTAACCGAGGAAAGAGCTGCTTTGACTCATTTCATTAGAAGCACTTTAACGAGGCAAGAATCAACGCAATAGCACTAGCGGTGGTGTAAGAAGGGGATTATTGTAGGTAATGCGGTCGCGATTGAGTTATACGTTAGATGCAACTGTTTTTTCATAATTCAGTCTTCAATTTAGAAAATGATCGCTACCCACCACGGTGGAAAAATTCTGATGTCGATGTCTAGTGGCTCGTCGTGTCGCCGAGCATGCAAGCATTTGGCCACGATACCTACAATATCGCGTGCCTCATCGCAGACCCCGTTCTCCCGGACAGCCAAATGAGCGAAAGGTTGCGCTCACGATCGATGGCTTGAAGCTACGGTTGACCAAACTTCCGAGTGAGGAGCAGGAAGGAGACTTCAGTGCGAGCTTAAAGTCTGCACTTCAGATTGCTCAACTGCCACACGTGAAAGGCAATGATGAACTGGTTCAGCAAGGTGTTGACAATGCGCGGGTAGCTACTTTCGCTTTGATTGATCGACACTCAAGCAGCCCCGATTCCGAGGAGCTCCTGGTCGCGTGGAGGATTTACGACAGGCACTCTTAGTAGTTGTGCGTGCTGTCTTGGAAACGGATGGTAAGCTTGAGGCCACGGGGCTGCGTGGTCTGCTGGGGAGGATTAAGGAACTTCAAGATGCGATGCCAGGATCTGCTCCGCGGTTCAAATGGTTCGTGTAGCGACCCATATTTGGTCAATTTCAGTAACACAATTCTGATGAATTTGTTGTGAGCAGGTGCAGCAGTCAACTGCGTAAATTCCTCACGACTAAGTACAAAAGACCTGTGGAAATTTCTCGATCTGATCAAGCTACGTTGGATGCGGTAGTAGCGGAGGCTCGTGAGTGGCGGAGCTTAAACGATTTCACTGCTTTAAGGTTTGGAGAAATCATGGCCTTCGTGACGAAGACAATTGAGGGTTCGTACGAAGAATGGAACGCCAAAGAGGACTCGCGGTTGGCCGAGCTCATCGGTATCATGATAATTCGTGTGAGCGCTTACAAAGATAGCAATGCCCAGCAGACTCGCCTATTGGAGGTCAATGGATGGTTGTGCAAAATGTCGGGGGCCTCCTTCACGCCAACACTCGACCTGACGTCAGCTCCACCCTCTCAAATTACAGGGGTGTATGCTACAGTAAACCAAAATGCTTTTTCGCTCGGTGGACGATGTTGACGATGGGTTCGAACGACTTTCGCAAGCGAAAGCGAAGAAACATTTTTGGCTTTCTCACGTCGACAGCGTATACATTCATCGCCACCGCTGCTTTGACGCAGAACCGGCAACTCCTTCCGCTCGAGCGCCTCCAGAAATTTAACGAGCACCTCCAGGCGCTGAAGGATCTCGACATTGACAGCGATCCCTCAACAGTCCTTCAAGCGTATCAAGAGCCTAAAAGGATTCTGTTCCTGATGCGGGTGCTCATGCACATGCGTCCTGAGTACCAAGAGTCCTCCACCAGTACGTTTTGTGCGTTGCGTGAGGTTCTTAACCTACAACGTATCTAATCGTCGAATCTATATGCACTTTATATTTATAGTACGGTCGACACGCTGCTCTCGTTCTTCCCGCCATCTCACCGACCGAAGTTTGTATACCCAGCGCGTGCTGCATCATCCGCGTTGACATCCGTTCAAGCTGGCGAGACTGTTGAAGAGAAGTTTAACGTGGAGAACGCCTAGGCGCTCGCTCTTCACGAGGAAATTGGTTGTACCGGTACTGTGAAAGCTTCCTGGGGACTCGCGGCACCCTGTATACACTCGGGTCAAAAACTTCAAGTTCAGTCTGTCGCTGGATTTGCCGCAGAAAATCACGTTCTGTGGTGCTGGACTCTGCATAGCTGCATACTACTTGAATGGATCTCTTCGGCTCATTACTATGCGTTACCAGAATCACTTTCACGTTTGGCGACCAAGGCGGAGTTGCCGACAAAAAGCACTCAATATCATTAGAGGTTGGTTATCACTCTATCCGAGCAAGATTACAAACTAGTGGCTACGATGCCGCAGCGACAACTTACGCTTCGTGGACGGCCGTGTAGTTGTAGTACACCACGTTCTCGAACTCGCTGTCGCAGTACGGGAACTCTGTGTCCGAGTCCGTGGGCGCGAAAAGTGTCTTGCCGGACGTGTACGTCACGTAGCAGCCCAGGCAGCCGCACACGATGACGACGATCAGCGCCGGGACCTTCTCGTACAGCGGGATCTCATTCCACAGCTTCTTGAGCAAAAGATAATGGGCAGCAGGATACTGATGAGGGTGATGCACGAGGCGCCCACGAAGTCCACGAAGTCGGAGAAATGGTCCTTCAGGATGATCGAGAGGATCACCAGCACCACGATGATGGCAATCCGAAGGATCACGTACTTGATGGCGTTGGCGCCGCGGTACTCGGCCGCCTCCGCCTCCATGTCGCCATAGTACGGGTTCTCGGCGTCCGCGTTCGAGATGTACGACATCTTGGACGAGCGGCGGTCGTCCCCGTTGACTGCGTCCTTGCCAGGCGTGTTGGCAGCGGCGTACGAGGCGGCGCCGTACGTGAGTGCGTTCTCCACGTCGTCGTCCTCCTTCTTCTGGTGCATCTTGAGCACGAGACGCTCGGCCAGGTAGAAGGCCGGGTTGAGGATGACGGAGAAGGCGATGGTAATGTGCAGCTGCATGAACAGGTAGGCCATGACGACGGCGCCCCAGCTCGACTTGAAGCCCAGCGTGGTGAGTCCGCTGGTCGCGTCCGGGTAGATGGAGTACAGCAGGTTGCCCGTGATCTGGCAGCCCACGGCCGAGTACGCCGTGCTGGCCAAGACGAGGAAGAGACACGAGATGAAGGCCATGGTGACGAACACGACGCGGGGCATGCGCGCCGGCTCGCTATGCTGGCGCTGCAGGGCCGGGATGACGATGCCGGCGTTGTAGGCGAGCGACAGGTTGCCGAACATGCCTGCGACCTGCGAGAACTTGATCTCGGGCGACGGCACGGACGTGTGGCCGCGCATGCCGTGCATGACGACGGCCACGCCGATGACGTCGGCGATGAGCGTTCCGGCACAGCCAGCGAAAGCAGCTCCGGCGCCTTCCTTGAGCGTCGGGATGAGGCAAACGGGCAGACACATGAGCGCCATGAAGCAGATCCAGTAGGCGGGGTCGAAGGCGTCCGGGAAGAGACCGTCGAGCAGAGTGCCACCCAGCACGAGGAACACGCACGGCACGAGCAGACACGAAGCCATCTGCGAGATGACCGAGAGCCAACGGCCCCACTTGCCCATGCACCACTCGCCCAAGTCGCTGTAAGTCTTGACGCTCTTGGGCGCCAGCAACATGACGCGGCAGATGGCCACGGACGCGTAGACGTTGGCGAAGGCCATGAAGGCCATGCCGATGACGGCCAGCACGGGGCCGGCGCGAGAGAAGTTACCGGGCATTCCGAGCGTGCCGATGCCGTAGACGCAGCAGAAGATGTTGAGCGCCATCTTGAGGTCTTCACCCGTGAGGAAGGCCATGGTGGAAGCGGTGCGATAAGGCGGATGAGGATCGAGAGACTTGTGCGCACCAAGAGGCAAAAGCGAGAATGGGCTGCAGGCTGGCCGCGCTTCAAGCAGCAGCTAATACTTCGATGTACATTGATTGTATATCGGAGACGGGCGGTGCTGTGCATGTAGCAAACTGAAGAGATACGGAGCTCCGTCCGTCAACAGGAGGATGCTCTTATCGAGCGCATCCTTTCGACAACGCCGGCCTCACTGAGTCGGACACGTTGAGCATTCATCCAAACGAGGCAGACTTCCAATCCATGCGAATGAGGGTCAACTTCCGGTGTCGGTGCATAGGCGCCGACATGTTGCCATCGTTTGGCCAATCATATGGCGATACACTCGCCGATCGGCGTAATTTTCTAACGGTCTCCGCGTCGACCGTGACGCACTCGCGGTCATCTTTCGCTGCAGTCGCGCAGTGCATCAGCGATTTTAACCTGGTACCGGTAGCTTTTATCGTGCGGTGTTGGTTGAAATGACGGCTGCATGCAGGGCGGCTAGTGTGCATTGGCCCGCTGCCGACCTCATTGGTGGGCGGCTTACTTCTGTGAGATTCACATGTAGGGAGGTTGTTGCTGCAACTTGCAGCCTGCAAGTAAGGATACTGTAGTGTAGATTGAATAAAATAGTACTCGGCGGGTAAAACTGAGATAGGAAACGGATCCAAGGTGGATCCCGGTGCTAGCGGGATACGCACCGGATTCTCCATGGTGGAGATGCTTTTCCGTTCCCTCGTTGCGGACCTGGCGCACCAGAATGCTCCGGTGTGTTGCCCAGAACCCGAAAGTTGTACACTACTGCCGGGGCACATCACGAAACCGTATGTCTCTCTGAGCTTTCGTGCTTCCGTCCACAAGCTGAGGACAATGGCACTTACTACAGTACATCTTAAAACTCAACATCGTATTCAAGCAGCATCGCCCGGTCTGTTAGCTGGCAGTCGCTCTTCACGTCGGATACCGAGCGCTAGACGGGCGACTGGGTCGTTTGGCTTGTGCGGGCTGCAAGCAGGCATACGGGCAGTGTGAAACTTGTGCCGATTCACGGCTAACGCCCAGTATTTCCTCCCTTGATGTGCAGCAAACGCAATGCATGGGAGGGAGTTGCACGTCAAGCTGCCGACTGCGAGCGGTACAGTTCTTAGTCAAGTGTCGGCTTCTTACGCAGCTTTTGGGGTTGATCCACCGTCGTCTGCAACTTCCACGCCGTAGACAGCAGACTCCCAAATGGAGATTTTCTTCACGATGGACACCTCTTCACTTTATCTGATCTCGCCGATCAAGGCGCGCCCCGGCTTTGCACTTCAGCATGACGCCGATCGGCGAGTGTATCGCCATATGATTGGCCAAACGATGGCAACATGTCGGCGCCTATTAATATGCACCGACACCGGAAGTTGACCCTCATTCGCATGGATTGGAAGTCTGCCTCGTTTGGATGAATGCTCAACGTGTCCGACTCAGTGAGGCCGGCGTTGTCGAAAGGATGCGCTCGATAAGAGCATCCTCCTGTTGACGGACGGAGCTCCGTATCTCTTCAGTTTGCTACATGCACAGCACCGCCCGTCTCCGATATACAATCAATGTACATCGAAGTATTAGCTGCTGCTTGAAGCGCGGCCAGCCTGCAGCCCATTCTCGCTTTTGCCTCTTGGTGCGCACAAGTCTCTCGATCCTCATCCGCCTTATCGCACCGCTTCCACCATGGCCTTCCTCACGGGTGAAGACCTCAAGATGGCGCTCAACATCTTCTGCTGCGTCTACGGCATCGGCACGCTCGGAATGCCCGGTAACTTCTCTCGCGCCGGCCCCGTGCTGGCCGTCATCGGCATGGCCTTCATGGCCTTCGCCAACGTCTACGCGTCCGTGGCCATCTGCCGCGTCATGTTGCTGGCGCCCAAGAGCGTCAAGACTTACAGCGACTTGGGCGAGTGGTGCATGGGCAAGTGGGGCCGTTGGCTCTCGGTCATCTCGCAGATGGCTTCGTGTCTGCTCGTGCCGTGCGTGTTCCTCGTGCTGGGTGGCACTCTGCTCGACGGTCTCTTCCCGGACGCCTTCGACCCCGCCTACTGGATCTGCTTCATGGCGCTCATGTGTCTGCCCGTTTGCCTCATCCCGACGCTCAAGGAAGGCGCCGGAGCTGCTTTCGCTGGCTGTGCCGGAACGCTCATCGCCGACGTCATCGGCGTGGCCGTCGTCATGCACGGCATGCGCGGCCACACGTCCGTGCCGTCGCCCGAGATCAAGTTCTCGCAGGTCGCAGGCATGTTCGGCAACCTGTCGCTCGCCTACAACGCCGGCATCGTCATCCCGGCCCTGCAGCGCCAGCATAGCGAGCCGGCGCGCATGCCCCGCGTCGTGTTCGTCACCATGGCCTTCATCTCGTGTCTCTTCCTCGTCTTGGCCAGCACGGCGTACTCGGCCGTGGGCTGCCAGATCACGGGCAACCTGCTGTACTCCATCTACCCGGACGCGACCAGCGGACTCACCACGCTGGGCTTCAAGTCGAGCTGGGGCGCCGTCGTCATGGCCTACCTGTTCATGCAGCTGCACATTACCATCGCCTTCTCCGTCATCCTCAACCCGGCCTTCTACCTGGCCGAGCGTCTCGTGCTCAAGATGCACCAGAAGAAGGAGGACGACGACGTGGAGAACGCACTCACGTACGGCGCCGCCTCGTACGCCGCTGCCAACACGCCTGGCAAGGACGCAGTCAACGGGGACGACCGCCGCTCGTCCAAGATGTCGTACATCTCGAACGCGGACGCCGAGAACCCGTACTATGGCGACATGGAGGCGGAGGCGGCCGAGTACCGCGGCGCCAACGCCATCAAGTACGTGATCCTTCGGATTGCCATCATCGTGGTGCTGGTGATCCTCTCGATCATCCTGAAGGACCATTTCTCCGACTTCGTGGACTTCGTGGGCGCCTCGTGCATCACCCTCATCAGTATCCTGCTGCCCATTATCTTTTGCTCAAGAAGCTGTGGAATGAGATCCCGCTGTACGAGAAGGTCCCGGCGCTGATCGTCGTCATCGTGCGGCTGCCTGGGCTGCTACGTGACGTACACGTCCGGCAAGACACTTTTCGCGCCCACGGACTCGGACACAGAGTTCCCGTACTGCGACAGCGAGTTCGAGAACGTGGTGTACTACAACTACACGGCCGTCCACGAAGCGTAAGTTGTCGCTGCGGCATCGTAGCCACTAGTTTGTAATCTTGCTCGGATAGAGTGATAACCAACCTCTAATGATATTGAGTGCTTTTTGTCGGCAACTCCGCCTTGGTCGCCAAACGTGAAAGTGATTCTGGTAACGCATAGTAATGAGCCGAAGAGATCCATTCAAGTAGTATGCAGCTATGCAGAGTCCAGCACCACAGAACGTGATTTTCTGCGGCAAATCCAGCGACAGACTGAACTTGAAGTTTTTGACCCGAGTGTATACAGGGTGCCGCGAGTCCCCAGGAAGCTTTCACAGTACCGGTACAACCAATTTCCTCGTGAAGAGCGAGCGCCTAGGCGTTCTCCACGTTAAACTTCTCTTCAACAGTCTCGCCAGCTTGAACGGATGTCAACGCGGATGATGCAGCACGCGCTGGGTATACAAACTTCGGTCGGTGAGATGGCGGGAAGAACGAGAGCAGCGTGTCGACCGTACTATAAATATAAAGTGCATATAGATTCGACGATTAGATACGTTGTAGGTTAAGAACCTCACGCAACGCACAAAACGTACTGGTGGAGGACTCTTGGTACTCAGGACGCATGTGCATGAGCACCCGCATCAGGAACAGAATCCTTTCAGGCTCTTGATACGCTTGAAGGACTGTTGAGGGATCGCTGTCAATGTCGAGATCCTTCAGCGCCTGGAGGTGCTCGTTAAATTTCTGGAGGCGCTCGAGCGGAAGGAGTTGCCGGTTCTGCGTCAAAGCAGCGGTGGCGATGAATGTATACGCTGTCGACGTGAGAAAGCCAAAATGTTTCTTCGCTTTCGCTTGCGAAAGTCGTTCGAACCCATCGTCAACATCGTCCACCGAGCGAAAAAGCATTTTGGTTTACTGTAGCATACACCCCTGTAATTTGAGAGGGTGGAGCTGACGTCAAGTCGAGTGTTGGCGTGAAGGAGGTCCC
The DNA here is from genome assembly GCA_012656105.1 of Phytophthora syringae. Taxonomy (NCBI): domain Eukaryota; phylum Oomycota; class Peronosporomycetes; order Peronosporales; family Peronosporaceae; genus Phytophthora; species Phytophthora syringae. Next base: position 2,816 of record JAAKBD010000299.1, on the reverse strand, counting down.
TGTCATTTTGCACAGCCATCCGTTGATTTCTTGCTGGCGATATTGTTGCGCACCGCTATCTCTAACCGTAGCCAACCGGATTTTCATAAGTCCCAATACCTCGGCAACTCGTGAATCACTTTGCGGCTCCCAATTTTCATAAGCTCCTTCAAATATTTTCCGATGCAGGCCATAATGTCCTCAAAACGTGCAACGCTGTAGTCATTTGATCGTTTCCACTCCCGTACCTCATCCAGTGACACCACTACCTCATTTTGATCGTCCGTCGACTCGTTGATAGGCTTTTTGTAGTGCTTCAGGATAAATTTGCGTAGTTGGGAGTCGCACCTGATACACAAAAATGAATGAATGAGTTAGCTCACAGCTACACGTTACGGGAAACTCATTCCACCACCACTTACCGTCTAATAGACAGAGTATCGTCCGGCCACCTAGTTCCTAGTCGATAAATGAGGAAAAACAGAGTATCGAGTCCAGACCGCTCCAGTTCGCCGTTTGTTTCCAGGATAGCACGCACAAGAACCGGAATCACCGCCACTACCGCTGACAGGCACTTACACCAACTAGGCGGAGGAACCTGGGCTAAGAGACGGCGTATAGCTTTCGTTGCAGATTCACAGCTTGCTGCAGCAGAACTTCTTCGCCTTCCACAGTTGTCAAACGCGCAACCTTCATTGCTGATGCAACACTTCTGTAAAAGATATCGAACTGTCCCCCGCGCGGAACTTTCAGCAAATAGCTTTCCAGAGTTGACAGAACAAAGGGATCTGGATCAGTTCGGCGGCCCCGGTTACGGGGCCTGTTGAGCTCAAGAGCAGGCCTCTTCCTTCCTCTTCCCTGCTGAATTGTGTCCGATCCACCATCTTCAATTGCATGTTGGTCAGAAGAACTCGGTGTTAAGAATGAATTGCTCTCTAAGAGATCAGATCCACGCGTTTGGCCGAGCTCGGATCCACGTTGGCGGGGTGAAGTTCTTGGCTCCACTTCGTCATTTTCTTCCTCAGTTGACAACTCGATCGTCGCCAAAGTGTTCAGTTCAGAGTGAAGTTTGTCACATAGCGGGCCAATCTGTCCTTGGAGCGTGGCTATCTGTGTGACGGACGTCCGAACGTCAGGCGCCAAAGCCTCGAGCAGCGTCGAAGACTTGTGCACGTCTCGTGCTAGACGCACCACTTTCACGAGACGCTTCAGGGACGCGAAGGCGTCTGTCAGTTTGGCTTCAGTGTGCGTCGCCTCCGTCTCGATAGCAACGAGGCAGACCCCACGCTGCTAGGCGGAGGAGCACGTCCATTTTTCGGCCGAAAATGGAAATTCAAAATTACTTCGAAGTCAAAACGCGGGAAAGTCAAAATTAGTACTTCGAAGTATATAGTGTTGGATGTGCGCAGGAATGCTCGGAATGCTCGGAACAGTTCCGAGCAGTTCGGAAATAATTCGGAACTGCTCGCAGTTCCCTCCTATGGTGGTCCATACATTGGGAAAATGTCAAAGGTGTATGCGGTGATGAAAGGATTGTCACAAGGGGTGCAAGAGCAGCAGTGAAGCGGACCTTTGCGATATGCTCATATCCGTGTCGTCGCGATTCATCCAGCTCCCCGTTAATCCTTTCAGTCTGCATATACAATTCCTTCTTTTCCATCGCCGTTTTGTCGTGATCTGACTGCAGCTGCGCAAGCTCCTGCATAATTTCCTGCAGCCGAGTGCCTTCGTTTGTACCGCACACACATACTGACGCTGTTTTTGGAGATAGCCGGGGCCCAAATTAGACTGGTTGCTCTCCGAGCACTTCTGCGAGTGGGGAGAGCTCCTGATGACGGGGGTGACAGCCGAGCTAGGTGGTGCCGCTGTACGCGAAGCAAGAGCGCCGTTCACGCGTCGCCCGAAGCACGAAGGTGGGTTACCATCGCCCGCAGCACTCCTCGACGTCGTCGATTTCGTGCACGTTGCCGTTCATTGTTGTCCCTCAGCCGGAATATCTGACCACCAAAAGGCACGAAACTAAAGCGCGCTCACGGGTGCAAGAGCCTCGAACACCGGTTTTTGATGAATTCGGGTCTCGACCCGCCGCAGATCAGCCTACATACACTAATTGACGTAATAACGTGCAAAACATACACATACAGACACACCGGTACTGTCAGTACTGACAAAAGTGGACTACACCTTCTGACGCACTTTAACAGCTTTTGGCAAAAGGTTTTCACCGCATACACCTTATTGACATTTTCCCTTTCTACTTTGCCTTAGCTTTCCGAATACAAAGGCGCCAAACTATTGGAATTATGGTACTACAGTAAATTCCAAGCCTATAAATACATTCCGTGTGTTGGCGGAGTGAGCTGCACCTCCAGTTAAACTATCCCATCCAAACATCCCTGCAGCTTGATTTATGCATGTGCCGAGTCATGCACGATATTAGTTGGAAAGTTTGAGTGCTGGAATACCTTTGAATAGCAATTTCCGTGTAGAGATCAAGATCCCACCCTGCCCTTTTCAGCGCGCCGATTGGTTGGAAGTCTATGTGACACGCATTCATTTCCGCTTTAAATACGTCCGGAAATTCTCTCCTTCTTCTTCCTCATTCCAGAATCTGCCGGCTCGAGGAAAGATGGTGAAGCTCTTCTGTGCGATCGCTGATGCGGAGGGAAGCGCGTTCGAGCTGGATATCGATGAGGATGCATCAGTGTCAGCGCTGAAGGTGGCGATCAAGGGCATGAAGCAGAACAAGATCCATTGTGATCCGGACGAGTTGAAGGTTTTCCTGGCGAAGAAAGAAGAGGGCCGCGGCGCGTGGCTAATGGAGGCAGACGTGAAGA
>JAAKBD010000298.1:0-74949 GCA_012656105.1 Phytophthora syringae | reverse complement strand
AACTACCGCCAGCAAGACTATTGCGGATCCCAGCGTTGTTATTGAGACCAAGTTCGAGGAGGATGCTGCGCCGGTGCCCAAGACCATTGAGAACATCGTTAGCTTGGAAGAGTTGAGTGCTCTGGAGTCGCTTGCCTTCAAGTCGCTAGTCGAGAAGGAGCGCCAAACAGTGAGCCAGCTGAAGCAGAACAAGTACGATATGGACGTTGAGGGTTTATTGGCGGCGGGTCGTATTGGTGCGCAGGCCCCTACGGAGAACAAGACAGCGGGTCGTATGATGAAGAAGCTTGAGTCGATGCTGTCCAACCTCGAGGTGGAGATTGAGGAGGTTGACCGTCACGTTGGCGACCGTCTGAACATTCTGGATCGCGATAGTGACGGTGTACTTTCGGCGGAGGAGCTGCGTGATGCTGTCATGATGATTCTGCGCAAGGCAAACACACAGGAGGACGTGGAATGGGTGGTTTCGCTTATCGATGAGGACAACGACGGCAAAAGTACGTTGCTTCGTGGTTTGAGACGACCTTGTTCATTTGATATTGACATGTTTGTACTTGTTATTTGCAGTCGCGTTGGAGGAGCTGGTGGCTTGGATTGCCAAATGCCGCGAGAGCCTGGAAGCTACGGGACGCATTGCGCTACAAGAGTCGACGGATTTGCCAGCCGATGCCGCAGCAGAAGCTGAAAAGGCAAAGGTAGACAAGGCAGAGAAGGCAGAGAAGGCGAAGGTCAAGCGAGCCAACAGCCGCAAGAAGAAGGAGAAGGAACAGTAAACCTTCTCGGAAACTGGTGCTGCCTGCAGATAGAGACTGCTCACTAGGCGTTTAATGCACAAATGATAGACGAGCGGGCTCGGCTTATACCATCTCAAATAGAAATATTGCCGCCGGTTTGGCTTGTCAGAGGAACTGCAGCTGGTGAATATGTGTTTGTTTACAACGCAGGCATTCAGCGCTCGGGAATGACCCCTGCCACCGTCACCCTCCGAGTCAAGCGATCTCAACAACTTCACTGACGGATTGGCCCTGCAACTGGTGGTGGTTTTAAAGGTGTTGCCACAAGCAACATGGATCAAGCAAGAATGTGTCTCTTGGAGGTGAAAGCAGTAGTGAAAACATGTCGCTTTGGGGAGGTCACTAACCAACTTCTCTTTGCCCGGCACCGTACAACACGCTAAGTTTTATCGCTGAAGTTGTTGTTGCACCCAATCTGAAAATTGGGAGTGGCCTCTCAACGCCGTGGCTTCTTCGTGGGCTGACGTGCCTATATAATGTGCACCATCGGAACTTCGAGTTTGGGCCAAACTCGTGTATTGTTCGACAGGGGTCTTTGTATGTGGACATTGGTCACGGCAACGGGGAGGGTAACGATGCTCGGTAAATATTGGCCACCAAGCCATTGCTTGGATACGTTTGCGAATGGGTTATACTGAACTTGATTTTTGCAATATGTACTCTCAGATATGATGGCACGAGCACCTTTATGCATCTGCATGCATGAAGTCTTCGTATTTGATTTCGCAAAGCTCGCTGCTCTTCCTAGATATTCTCCCAACTTTCATTTGATTGTTGACACCAGTATTTCTGCTGTGGTAAGATCTTCGTGTTTGGTCGCGTATTTCAACATCGCGACCGTCATCCCTCCGTAGCCGGGTTACAGCCCGCGACTGTAAGGCAATTTCATCATTACTTTTGGCGAAAAAATGCAGTGTACGAAAGCTGCGCTAAATATCGTGGATAGTGGTTGGTCTTACCAGTATTATTTGTTTTTCAAGATTCGAAAGCATGGTGCCCTCTGTACTGTAGCAACGCGCCTGCATTTGAAGATAACAGCGTGCAAATTTGGAGATAGTTTTGTCAGCGTTGTTTACAAGGATAACTTGGTGGTGTTTGAGACGCGGAGCAGCTTCCTTCTACCAGCAGCTTCGACTGAAAGAAGCGAGTACAGTAGTGATGTCGAGTTACATCACTGCGCGGATGAAGATGACAAGACAGCATGCAGTCACAATTTTTTGGCTTTGGTCAACAACCCGACGATGAGTGACGTGACGTTCAAAGGTATCACTTGAGGCTTGTTAAAGTGCAACACACCAGCACTTTTCTCACTTGTTGTCTTGTAGTTGAAGACGCCCATATATTTGGACACAGAGTTACCTGAGTGCGGTACAAGTATTTTCAAACGATGCTCCTGGGAAGGGTAAGAAGTGTGCTGATTCCATAGTTGAAATGTGAACTTATAAATTTATGAACTACTGTAGCTGCAGGAAAGTCGGGCAAAGAAGATCGAGATCTTAGGCGTGAGCCGAGCGATCTTCATTTTGATGCTGGAGTTCGTTTACAGCGAAACATTTAGTGCTTCAGGCGAAGATGCGGTGAACTTTTATGTTGCTGTGGACCGGGTACGTGGTTACCAAACTTGTCTCTTTTCGTATGTATTGTGGCTTAGTTCGATACCGAAAAGTCTCAAGCAGCTTTGCAAGAGTGAATCTGTCCAATCCTTGAGCCACAGCGATGCTTAAGCTTTCTCATCAACACAATGTAGAGGAGTGAATGCGTGGAACTGATCACTGCCAACTTTGACGCGGTGCAAGCATCTCAAGATCTTTTACTTTCGAATGTCGAGTTAGTTATCGAACCTTTGAGGCGCCATGCATTGCTTCAAGAACGGATTTGAGCACCGGTGCACACAAATTGGATTCAGCCGACGATCATAACTCCCATTGCAATCAACCTTTCTTCACTCCCATTGCTTTCTTACCTTTTCAATGATTTCACGCAGACGGGTCTCGCGAGTACGAACTCTGTAGTTTCATTTCATGTGCTTCATGTTAAAGTAATATCGATGCAGTGGGTCTTACACTCTGTTTGCAACGGTTTGCAATACACCATTCCTTACGGGGTGACAGCGCGCTTCCTGGCGTGGTGGCCGCCAGAGGTCGGACTTGCCTTGTCGCCCTTGATCTTCTCCTTAACCTCGTGCACCACCTCCTTGGCCCGCTGCACCAAAGACGGTGATGGTGATAGCGACTTTTCTGCGACGGTGATCTGGTGGCTCAGCGGGGTGAGGCTGAAGTTGTCGTGCAGCGTCATCTTGGTCACTTCCTCGACGGTGTCGGCGTTTCCGACATGGCGGCTTCCGTGGTGGTGGTCGGTCTTGCCACCAAGCAAACCGTTGTGCTTGTCGTCCTTGACCTTCTTGCCTTTCTTCCCAAAGAGACCACCGAGCTTGGACTCCTTCTCTTTGTTGTCGTTCTTGCCGAAGAGACCAGTATGCCTCTCGTTTCTCTCCATGTCGTTGTTACCGACGACGTCGTCAACGGCTCCTTTGACGCCCTTCGACCGACCGTTCTTCTGGTCGTAGTCACGGGCCGTGGTCTTGAGGATTTCCATGGCTTTGGCAGTGGTGCCCATCATGTTGCGAGCGGAGGCGATCTCGGACTCGGACGGCTGCTTGCACTGGCGGATCTGGTGAGCCACGTGCTTCAACTCCTCCGCCGTGTCCTTGGCCGAGCGCATGTCACTCCGCATGTAGGACGCGGCCGTATTCATGAAGTGGTTGCTGTGGCGACTGTCGTACTCGGACAGGTTCTTTTGAGCAGCTTGAGGCACTTGGCGGCGCCATCCGCGCTCTGGTCAAGCGCCTTCTCGAGCGATGCAAACTCCTGCTCGGCTTTCACGTTGTGTTCGTTGGAGTTGACCATGTTTGCGGGTGTTGGTGTTGAGGTGGTTTGGTGGTGGTGTATCTACTTGGGTGTGCTTGGCGTCACGTTTCAAAATGAGTCGATCCGTGTCGAGCTACGAGTAACGGGTGCATGGCGGTGCGGAGTTTGTTAGCTGCCGACGTCTCTCATCAATATCATCGTTCGATCTTGGGACAGCTTGCGTGGCTCACTGAATAGCGCACTTTGTCGCAGCAAGTGCATCTATTAGGGGTTTCAGTTCTACTATTTTCTTGCGAAAAGTGTTCCAAGAATAGAGCTAAAATAGCTTCCGTTCCCATTTCTGCTCGCGTTTCTTGCAGTGTCAAAAGATCTCAGTGACGAGCAAGGTACGGCAAGCTCTTCGGTTGACGGGTAATCCATGTACTCGACCTTCACGATCGCTGTAAATCGAGTGGAAAGCGGGTGCCTTCCTACAGTTGTTGCAGCATTCATACTTGCCACGAGCTGAATCTTCTCCACTCCGAGAAACTCCAAGTGCTGATCAGAAGCCATTGAAGGTGATCAACTGCTGAAGGAAGGCGATCAACATGCACGTGTCGTACTGATCCGGTTTGGGTAAGTTGATATCCTTGAGATAAAGCACGAGTCTCTCAGCATCTCGAGGACGGTAGACGCGACCTGTTGGCGTTGAAAAGAGCGAGCAGCACTGAGAGATCTTGTGAATCACGTGATCTGCTGTGGTTTGAGCGTTGCAGTGCAAGACTGAGACTGTGACGTTCTTGAGGTTCTTGAACGCTTGACGGATCAACATGTTCTTGCCACTTCCTTCTGGCCCAACGAGGATGAAAGGCTCCATCCTCTCTACCCACGGCTCGATGAGCTTTAGACCACGTTGAACACTCACAGTCGGTACAACAGCATCCATGCCGTTGGCCAAGAGGTCTTTTCGGTCCATTTTCCCATCCATGGAGCCGTAAGTATCGCGTTTGGTTTCGTACGTGTAAAACGTTGAGCCTTGGCAGTAGCAGTCAAGTGGAGAACTCATATCGGGTGGACGCTCGTTCGCCATCATGAAGAGCGACTTGGCGAACGAAGCGCGTGATCCCATGGCCAAATTCGCTCCCAGACCGCGGATCATCGCACAAACAAACTCGGATCTGGTCGTGGTTGACGCGACGTGGCTCAACCCGTTCATGATGGTACCAACTGTAGTGGTGGCCACGATCACATCGTACTTGTACAGCTCCTCCAAGCCTCTCGTCAACAGTTCGTCGATCCATTGTCTCAATGCATCGCGCGTGTTGCTGGTACTTGGGTCGGCAGCAGGTGGGAGTGTAAGAAGCCACTTGCTCACGAGTCTCTGGATGTCCATATCCTCATCCGAGAGGAAGATCATCCCCATTCGCGAAATCGTAGCAGGTGATGCAAACCGCAGATCATGCGTCTCAAACACGAAATTAACGTTGGGACCGAAATTGATGCGTTCGCCGTTCGGCAGTGTAAGCAGGTGGTTGTCATCGAGCACGGAGTTAAGCGACTCAATCCATTCGGGGTCCACGTCTCCGTCGCAAATGATCCACGAGCGAACGTTCTCGGGCTCCTTGACAACTTGTCGAGCGGCGGCCGTCAGAACGCCGTCTTCCCACTCCCGAGTGTCCAAGTCCATGTGACCCAGCAGACGCTCGCGCGGCATGGATTTCGGATTCATAACGTGAGTTTTTACCAGTTGACCGCACCGAATCAACGCTTGCTGCAGAACTTGCCACACCGCAGACTTGCCACTACCCGAAGGCCCCACCACCACACAGCCCATACGCTGATCGAGCGACTCCTTTAGTTGCAGCATTTTCCTGATCTGCAGCTCGTCCACCTCCAGAAAAACGGTTTGCTTGTCATCACTTCACGAATCGCATCGCCTAGAGCTCCTCCTGCCAGATCCGCTGAATCAACTCCAGGAAAAACGTCTCCGATCAGAGCCAGGAACCGCGTCGAGTCCACAAAGGTGAGCTTAGAGAGCGTATTAATGCGTACAGCCTTGATCAGGATCTCGGTCTCTTCCGCCGTCGTCATTCGCACCGGTTTGCTGTCCGCAGACTTGGCTTCCTCTTGTCCGTTTTCAGTAGACCTACCATTATTATTGGTAGCTCGGTCCTTCTTCTCAGCCTGCAGAAGTTTTCCTGCTGTGTTGAGAACCGCCTTCAGTGCACGCAAACCCCAGTCGTAGTGCTGCTGACGAGACAGCAATTGGCCAGACAGCGAATACAGGGACACAACCTTCGACGCGATGTCTTTGGCTTCGCTAAACCCTTCCGAGTACAGAATAACTTCCGCAATGAGATTGTTATCCGGTCGCCCCATAGCCACAGGCCGGAAGAGCGCTTTGAGGTTATCGGGAAGCTTGGAACGTCCTCCGTAGCCTTTGCCGGCGGGGTTGAGCGTCACGAAGATGCCTGCGTTGAAGTCCACATCCAGGGACCGATTCAGCAACGTGATCGTCACTGTTTTGTCCTTGATGGCGTCCTGGATGATCTGAATCTGCTGCGAAATAGCCGAAAGCTGGTCCTCTTTCAGGCGATTAAACTCGTCGAAGCAACCCCAGGCACCGCACTTTACCAACCCGATGAAGATGCGGCCCATAGACTGGAAGTCGATGCCCTCATCGCAGTTGAAAACTAGCACTTGACGCCCAAACTGACCGCCCAAAGCCTTCACAGACTCGGTTTTACCAGTACCAGCAGGTCCGTACGGGTTTCCTCCGAAGCCCATGTGCATCCCCTGAGTCAGCGTTAGGTAGCATTTGTCCGTTAGAGGAGTGTGAACCAACTTGGCCGCGTTGCCCTGGTATTCGTACGTGTAGGCAAACTCAGCGTCGTTCATCCGTATCAAACACGGCGGTGGCTCTTTGCTCGACTGTTTTCGGGTGTCCAGGTAGAACCGAAGCTGCTTCTGCCAGATCCAGTCGGTCACGGAGCGGCAGTTGTCTGCCAAGAGCTGGTCGCATACGTCGATATGATGCACCAAATCGAGGACGAGCGCTTTCACCTTCAGACTCATTAGCAGCTCCGTGCTCAGGTCTAGTGACGTCAATTCACGCAGCGTGTCCTGGAGACTGCGCTTGAGCTCCTGCACGTCCCCATTTCTGATCGCAGCTTCTGCTTGCGAGCAGAATCGGATCTGTTCGGTAAGACACAGCACTTGCGAAGGAAAAGCGTGGTAGTCTGGAGCACTAACGCCTACGCATTGTGCGGTTAGAGCACGAATGGTGTTCCGCATTTCGTCCGTGAAGGTTTCCAGCCATTCCTCGACATTGGTCGTAACAGCCACCGGCGTGTGAAGCTCGACACGTTCGCCTGCAGAGCTCAGCATCGCTACAATTTGGTCTTGTTTCTCTGAAAACTCCACTCGATAAACGCCTTGGTAGAGTTTCTTGAGGTGGCTCTGAATCACAGCAGGGTTTTGAGACTGGCCGAGAATTTCCAGCAAGTCTTCGTCGCCAATGAAGTAGAACCGAGGCATACGAGAACGCTTCTCCTCTAAGAAATCTGCCAGGGCCTTTTGACAGCGCTCGAGTTGATCCACCATGGTCGTACAGCGTTCCACTAACTGTGGGAACATCAGTTCATCCGCCAGGTTGAAGAGCTTCGGGTCTCGGTCGACCGATCCCATGATGTCCGTGAACTCCTCGTCCACACGGCGGAAGCGACTCTGCTCGGAAGGCAACGCGCCCTTGGAGAAAATGGGCTCGAGGAAAACCCACTTGCGCTGAATGAGGTTGAGCTGCGTCAGCACCTGATCAAGTGTGCTCATCTTGATCTCGTATTGACTAGCCTCCACCTCGAACGGCTTAAAGAATTGCGATTCCTTGAGCGATGCCAACAGCGACTGGTTGTCGCCCAAGGCGAGCGTCAGGTCCTTCCAGTCCTTGATAATAGCCACACGACGTCCGTCATGCTCGTGTACCAACAGCGCAAGCTCCGCCGTCTCAGTCCAAGCTCGAAGTTCCTGTAAAGCGTCTCGAATTGTGACTTCCCCTTGTGCTCTGGCATGAAGCACTTTGACGAACTGCAGCGTGGCCGGCAGCTCCAGCACTGGGAACACGTCCATGAAGTGCTGTACGATCAGGTTTTGCTTCTCCACATGTCGAGGGAAGCCAAGCTTCCGGAAGAGCTGCATCCAGTGGTCGTCCTTGAAGGGCTCGCCACGACAAAGTTTGAGCGTGGGCATCGCTCGCTTGACGTTTGTGTTGAAGTCGTTGATCTTGTCCACCACAGCAGTACGCTCCGTACCGTGGGCAGCTTGTTCCTTCACCGCGTCAGCCCATTTTTGAGCGGTATCTGCTAGTGCGAACATATTTGTGCAGAACGCAAACCAGTCTTGAGCTGCAAGAGCATTCACTTCCTCTCGGAATTGACGGTACGTCTGCCAATTCCGCTGTAGTTTACCCACGTCGTCTTCGAGTGCTGGAAGGCCGTCAAACACAGCTTCAGTCATTGAAAACGCGGCGCAATTCGACGTAAGTGTAGCGCTTCGCGTCTTGAGCTCATCCAGTTTCTCGCGCCATTCATCCATGGACGTGTAGACTTTGGCAAGTGCATCGTCTTCCCACGACGGAACTTCCACCGGACGGAGAGCCATCCACCGCTGCCGGAACTTGTCAATCTCAATGTTGCAGTCGACCACCTGCGTTTCAATTTCGCCCTTGAGACTTTCTCGCTGCTCGTCGATCATGTCGTTGAAGGCCTCGAGAGCGATTTCGAAGTTCTCCCAGCGGGTCGGGAGCTGAGCGATGCGCGCATCCACTTCGCTGGTGTCTAAGCTCGCGCCACTCATTCCTGCGCTGCTTCCTCCGCCCAACACAGCGAGCAGCAGCGTCTTCTTCTTCTCCGCCTTCTGGAAGTGCGTGGAAGTGTCTCCTTTGCGGGCCTCGATGTCCTTCCACTCGACTTGGGCAGCTCCAATTTCATCAATGGAGTGTGGCCGCTTGTTCAAACTCTCCATCGAGGCATCAACGAAGTCCTCGACCACCCGAATGTGGTTCAAAGTGCTTTTCCGTAGCGACAGAAGCAACGCGTCTGCAAACCGCTGCAAGTGTTCGTCCAACGACCGCTTGAACGGGACTAGGGACAGATGAATGCATTCCACTTTGACAAAGTCCGGGATCTTCTCGCTCTCCTTGCGCTTGGTCCGTAATGTTTTGAAGTTGAGCTCCCAGTCTGCTGGCTCCTGTAGTGTCGACTCCATGAGAGCATCCAGGTCGAGAGTTCCTCCACCTCCTAGTTTGGCTAGAAAGCTCCAGTGTTCGTACTCGAACAAGAGTCCTTCTAACCGAGTGAACAACCGCTCGCACGACTCGTAAACTCGCACTAAGTTGCGTGCATTAGCGTCGCACATGGCTGCAAACACCTGCGAGTTGGCAAAGCCGCCAAACTTGGTGGGTCTTGCCACGAACTTCTTCATCGCCTTGTAGTACGTCGTACGCAGTTCCTCTGCAGGAGGTTTTAACACTAATGAAGCTCCTCCAGCACCAGAAGAATCGACTGCAGCAGCGGCCGTAGGGAAGTGAAGTTCCGTCTTGATCTCCTTGATCTCGGGTAAGTTTTCGTTCAGCATCTCAAGACCCAGTTGATAGCCAGACTCGAGCACCTTGTAGAGCTGATGGTCCCAGTACAGAAACCACTTGGCGGTGCGTGCAGCGTCTTGTTTGCGTGTCGTCTGCTGGGCCCCACGCTTGATCTCGTCCCAGCGTTCCTTCCACTTTGACGGGTACCGCAACAAATCGACATCTAACAGGGCCAGAAGCTCGTCTCCTAACTTCTCGTGTGCGCGCTTGAAGCGCCGATTCTCAGCTGCCAACCTGTCCGCTGCGGTCTGAAGCTGGTTCACGTACTCGTCACACTCGTCCAAGTTGGCCCACGTCACATCCTTGCTCTTGGTTTTCTGGTTCTGACTCTGAGCGATGCCAGGGCGTTGCACGGCGTCTTCAAATGCCAGCAGCGAGTCGAGCAGCATCGGCTTCTGCTCGTCGATGATCTGAGCTTCGATGCTGTTGTAGAAATTCGCCACCTTCTGTAGCGTGACGCCAAAGCGGTAGTATTTCTCCGCTTCCTCCGCCACCTGACGCACCCGAACGGGTACCCACGCGTCTCCAGCTTGTGCTGCAGTCTGCTGTGAGTAGAGCTCCGTGAGCTGCCGTACATCGCGCAGCAAAGTGACGAGAAATTCACTGAAGTTCACGACCAGGTCGCCGCTCTGCTTGTCGATCTGCATGAGTCTCCCACGCAGCCGAAGCAATTGGCCTCCGTCATTCTCTGCGTCTTCGTCCAACGCGCGCAGCATGGCGTCTTGCCAGTCACGAACGCGGTCTAAGACAAGCCCACTAGCTTTTTGCGCTAGTTTCTCGCACTGCTGCGATAAGCGAGGGAGCGCCGGCAAGTCCGCTAGGACACTACGAGCCAGCCGCTGCATGTCTGCTACTCGACGGCTAAGCGCGTGAGCCCAGACAATCACGTTCACGTCTCCACTCAACGTCTTGCCCACGTGCATGCCGCTCTTCTTCTCTCTTGCTCCAGAGCTACTCGAGCCAAGGTTTTGCTTCCGCGTCTCGAAGTCGCTATCGAGTTGGTCGATATGGGCCAAAAGCTGTGCAAGTAAAGCGTCACGTTCGCCTGCAAGCGCCTGAGCTAGCGTAGGACGCTGTAGAAGGTGCTGATAGCGCTGCAACAAGCGCGCGGCCGCACTGGGCTTGGAAGTGACAGCACGAAGGCGTTCACGCAGAACCAACGCAACTTGCGCCTCCATGGGGGCCAGTGAGCGATCAAACTCGCCGAGCGCGCGCTGCCACGCAGGCTCCGTGTACGCGTTATAATACAGCGGCCGTAGCCGCTCAAAGGGTCGGAAGCACGACTCCGCGAGTTCGTCTTCTTGGCTCTTGCCGCCTCGTGAGGGTAGCAAGGCGTGCAGTTCTTCGTACGTGGTGCGTACACGCAGCACCTGGTCCAGTCGAACACTCAGTTGTTGCACTCGTTGCACTTGAGAGGATGCCGGTCCTTCCCACATGTGTTCGCCGTGCGCTGGCCAGAGCGTCCCCGTCAGCGACTCGATGCTGTTGCGCCACTTCTCGCACAAAGTCACACCTTGTTGCAGCAAATGATGCACTGCGTGGAACGAGGTCTGCCAAACGTTGCCCTCGGTCGCTTTTTCCCCTTCATTCACTGCTTTCGCCTTCGCCAACACGAAGGTGTTGATGGCCCCGTCACGAGGCCGAGCAGGTGGTCCATGCGGCGCTGCGGGTACATTTGGTCGCGCGCCAGGTCAAGACGCCACAGGTCGTCTGCAACGTTGGATGCATCGTCCAGCAGGTCCGTCATCTCGTCAAAGCTCAGATCGCCAAGAGAGGCGGAGAACCGCTGGTGCACCGCGTCAAACGCAGCGCTAAACTTCTTGGCTCGTCTGGCCTGCTTCGCGTCGTTCTGCATGGCCTCCCAATAGGCGAACTCGTCGCTCATGGTCGCAATGCTCATAAGACCATCGCCATTGCCATCGCTTGGTGTCGATTTTCCTTGCTTGGAGACGCCCTGGACCAAGACGGTGCCGGCCAGTCCCGCATCCAGCTCCAAGAGCACGTCCTTGAGCTTCTGGGACAAGTGACTGGCGTCGTCGCGCAGCAGCAGAGGCGCATACACTTGGTGCACCGTCTGGTAGAGACTTTGCAGTGGGGTTTGCAGTGCCGACGTCAATTGGACGCTTGTGCTCATGTTGTCGGGCGAGAGCGGCACCACCTTCTGAAGCTTCAGAAACGCCGCCGTCTCCTCGCTGTTCCCGCTCGCCTCGTCCTGCAGCGAGTTGGTGAGCTGAATTTCTTCGCTGCCGCTCGCTAGTCGCGCGTGCAGCACATTACACTGCAAGTCGTCGAGGAACTGCGTCAGCGCCTGCTGCGAAGCCTTTTCGTCGCTCAGACGCGTGTTACGAGGCGCCCAGAGGCCGCGGAGCAGCCCCACCAGGTAGCTGCGCCTGGCGTCACCGACGTCCGGGTCCATTCAATTGCCTACAACGAGCAAAAGATCTGCTAGGCGGTGTAAGGTGAAGTGGAGGTGAGGAGACGCCGCTAGATACTTCTCAAGTGCACCACTTCAACGAGGTGTGTGGGCCACACGTTTCAACTTCAACTATGCATTTTCAGAGGTGTGTCGCTTCGGTATTTGATAGGAGAGGGCTTCTCAACGTATGAGCTTACAAGACGCAGTCTCGCTCCTTGCACCGCGTACTGAAATACTAGTGCAGGAACTACTGATAGTCAACGTTTAAAGATAAGTTGGTGAATCTTGTGTCTTGGAGATGTCCAGTTGAAGCGAGCTGTTAGAAGATGGCTACACTGATCTTGAAGAGGCGCGACCAAGGTGGCTACACTTCACGAGGGACTTAACCTTTGTCGCTGTCACCATGCTACCATGCGGAGAGGAAGTCCGCGCGTTGTTGGCGCTCGCACTCCCCAGTGCTTTATCCGCGTACTGCTACTTTGCCGTCTCCATCACCGAGCTGAGCGTCATGGGCCACCTCGGCGTGGACGAACTGGCCGCCGTCGCCTACGCACAGTTGTGTCTGGATCTGTCCACTCGTGTTCATGCAGGGCTTCAATGGGGGAATGAACTCGCTCTGCTCTCAGGCATTTGGTGCCAAGAATTATCACTTGGTGGGCCAGTACACGCTTTTAACGTGTCTGCTGGTCACGGTGGCCTGTGCACCGATGGCTTTGCTGTGGTGGAATCTGGACACTTTGTTGCTGACGGCGGGGGTCGCCGGCCACGTGGCGTCCCTGGCTGGACAATACGGTCGATTGTCACTGCTGTGGTTGTGGCCGCGTAGCATGTTCCAAGTGCTGGCGAGTTTCTACCAGGCGCAGAACATCGTTCTACCGACTGCTGTATTTGATGTGCTCATGGTCGTGCTCAACTGTTTTTCGCCATCGGATTCACCTACGGCCACTTCGGGTTACCGGAGCTTGGATTCATCGGTTGTCCGCTGGGAACAGCATTGGCAGTGGCTCTGAGACTAGTGTGCTACGTCTGGTACATGAGTATATACCACAAGTATCACCGGCAATGCAGTTGGCGCTGGGACAGCAACTTCCTGGACAAGCAGATTGTGTGGAATTTGCTGTCTGTGGGTGTGCCACTGGCAGCTGGAGAGTTGCTGGAGAACGTGCAGTTGGCTGTGCTGACACTGTTTGCTGCCAAGATCGGTGAAATTCAACTGGGAACGCACAACGCGATGATGGAGCTCTTCTTCTTCGCTACTAGCCCACTGTACGCCGTGATTAATGCTTCCGTCACACGTATTGGGAACCACCTGGGAGCTGGTGATCCGTCGCAAGCGATTCTGGCAGCTAAAATCTGCGGAAGTTGCATCGCTGTACTCACCGTCGTGAACAGCGTGGTCATCATGAGTTCTAAACAACACCTTGGTCGAATCTTCTCGGACAACCCTGAGGTTATCGCAACTTTCAGCCAGGTCTGCGCTCTTGCAGCACTCGCCTACTTCATCTTGTCCTTCTTCTGCTACGCACTGGTGAGTTGTGTGAGGGGTTTGATGATGAAAGAGAGCGAAATACTTACACATAGTTGTGAATGTTGTCCATAATAGGCCATTCTTCAAGCGCAGGCACGACCAATGCCACTTGCAGTTGGAATGGTTGCTGGATCTTGGTTGGTTGGCATCCCCTCAGCTTATTTCATGGGGATTCATGCACTTCACCCCAGTCTGCTGGGACTTTGGGAAGGTATGATCTGCGGATACACGGTGACGTCTGTTGCCAGCTTCATTCCAGCATTCATGAAGCCCAACTGGCAGCATGAAGCAGACAAAGCGATGGCACGCTCGCATCTCAAGGAGGGAGAACTAGCTTCACCGCATGAATCGGACCGCTTGTTCGTGTAGCAAGTAAGCATGTCACTTCCGAGGTTAACTACCCATATCCGGGCAAAGCAAATATCGATTCAAATTGTAAGTCTACCTACGCATCTGGACTCGTAATTACCTTGAGACTGTCTTGCAGCTTGGCTGTGTATCGATTGAGCGCTTCCACGATTTCGTCGTCTTCGCGTTCACGAGCCTATCGCACAACAGTTTTGAGTTAGCTTTGCTAGAAGAACGCTAACAACCCGAACAGGATTGTACCTGTGCTTCAGCCACCAGAGCATTTTGAATTCTAGCGATCTCCTCTTTTGCGAACGCGTGGAAACTTTCATCGCCTCGTATCCGAGTGGAGCTGTACGTGTCGAGCGCATTCTTCAGCTCCGAGTACTTCAATTCCCGGTCGTGCTGCCCCAAACGGCACGAGTGAGCACATCCAGCATCAACAAACGCATTAATGTACAGGATCTTTCTTACCCTCTCACGCTCAAAGCATTCAGCCGTCGCGTGCTCATGATCATTTAACCGCTTCAAGATCATTCCTTCCTGGTCGGTGCGTCGCTGTCGCTCCTCCTCGAACGAATCCATGAACGAGATGAGTTTTGAGTGAGCTCGTTCGTCTTGTTCTCGATCATCAGCGGAATGTCGTGCTTCTCCTTGGCAACTAGAGCCTGGACATCATTGATTTCCCGCGTGAGGTGATCGAGTCGATCGTCAACTTGTCTGGCGCGGTCGTTCAACAAAGTCTCGAAAGCCGCCGTCATATTTGCCACCTGCTCGTCGCAATAGTTCTGCAACGACTTGTTCATCTCGATCCGCTTCTTGATCTCCGTCTCCAGTTTGTGCTCCAGTCGACTCATCTCCTGCCGCATTTCCGCCAAACGGTACTCGTCTTTCTCGCGGCGTTGCTGTAGTACTCGAAGCAAAGTTAGTTGGTCATGAAAGAAATTGGTTCGCACTCTGATGGATCGTGTTATACCCGTGTCCCAATGCGCATGACGTCGTCGAAAGTGGTGAACCCGCTCATGAGTTTTTCGAGTTTGCTGCGTGTTGCCGTCATCCCGATCTGCGTTGTTGCGAGTGCATCTTCGTCATGGGAATTCTTGCCATCGCTTGATAGCGCGGCGTCTTCCGATACCTCTTGTTGGTTCATGTTTTGCTCGGGACGGCCAAATCGCAACTGATTGCGACGGTTCATGGGAATGCTCCACGCAACGGGTAAAGTGGCTTGTTACCACCGAAGCTCCGTAGCTCCATCGCCATAGTAGATATCAATGATCTCGAACTACAATGTATGCACATGCAGAAGATTTTGGTTGCGTGAAAATAAATACGTCTGGGCCGTCATAACAACAACATGAAACCATGCTGCACAGCGTGTTTCTGCGAATCAATACCTGGACAAGAAGATCCGGAAACATTTGGAAAACCAAGACAACAACATGAAGGAACTCCGCACAATCATGAGCAAGCTCTTCGGAATTATCTGGGAACAACCATCAACAGCGAGGCTCGCAACGATGGGGACTACTCAGAAGATCGACATGAACGCTACAAACACCAGCGCAATCTCTGATTTCATACAAAACTCGCACCGCAACACTCGGCGAGTGTTGCGGGTGCCACCCGACAGACACAAGACAGCGTCTCGCGTCTTCAGAAAACAAAAAGTAAAACAAAACCAAATAGAAGGCCATTTCAACATCATCACGTCTGGGTCGTACTGGGCTCACTCCAGCCTTCATTTTGATAATGAACGGAAACTGCGGGCCAATGCAGTTATGAACGACTCTTCATTTGGAGTTGACACCCTGAAAACGCTGCAAAGGAGAAGCCACCACTTGCCATGCAGTCGCACTCGCGCTCCTCGTCATTCAGCGGGAGCCACGTATCTGGCGAACGCCTTCCAGTACGTTGTCTCTTTCTCTGCAAGTCGGAAATCGAGTACCAGTTCATTCATAATTCACTCGTGCAGATACCAGCTGCCATGCGTCTTCAGCGAGCAATGGAAGCTCATGCTGCTCTGCAGCCGCGGACCCCCGACAGCCAGCGAGCACCTCATCTTCGTCACCACGAGCAGATCCAACTGGGAACGCCAATCCTAGCGCTGATGCTGACCTCTCCACCAAGCCGACATCGACATCCATTGACGATCTCGTTACGCAGCTGAGAAGCTTGTGGCGCGACAAACAGAACCAGCACCGAGAGCGTCAAAACGGCAGTGAGGACGAGGACCACTCACCTTCGTTGGAAACAGCTCTGCAGAAGATCGGGTCGCGAGAAAAGGATGAACTTGTGATTCATCTACTGGAGCAACAGGAAACTTTGTGCACCCAACGCAGTGAAGTGGCCGCGCTTGGAGAAAAAATCGCCGCCCAGCTCCTTCACCAGCAGGTAAGACTGCGTACAGCTTGAGTCTGCGATTTCTTCACCACCATTAACCGTATCACCGCCAGCACGAGCTTCGTCAAACGTATCGGGAGCAGATTACGCAGCTGGAAGAGCAGCTCCACGACGCCTTGCACTTCAATCCGCAGGTTGCTACTCTCCAATCAAAGGTCGAGCAGCTCGAGGAAAGCAACCGGGAGCAAGAACAGAAGCTTCGCTTTGCGGTGCGTACCTACTGGAAACAAACAAGTGCCAAGGTAACTGAGTCAAGCCAACTCAATCCTGTGATGTTGCGATGTGGCGCAGGTCCAGAAGTTGCAGCGCAGCAGGAAACGAGAGAAGGAGCTCAAAATGATGAACGATCCATTGTGGGATTGACACTTCGATCCTACAGGGTACAACGAACTCAAATCACAGGCGGCTAAGCACACGGTAAAGCTTACCTCATTTCCAAGTTTGATGCTTGTTAAGAACCCACATGAGAGTCGGCGCAGGCGAGGGGCGGCTTGTAGCAGTCGGGAATATACTTGAGCTGGAACGAGTTGAATGCGAACTTTGTCTTGCCAGTGTTTGCCAGGACGTTTACGCGACGGACGCCGCGTTCTCTCATGGCATTGCAGAGATGCACCCCTGCTTCACATGGAAATGACCCACAAGCAAACGAGACGTCTCAAGCGTCACCGACATCGCGGTGCGATCCTTGCCACTCTTACAGCAAGTCGTACGTCCAGCGCCAAGACGTCGACAGATATCACTTGACGCAATCAGGATGTTGACCATCTTCTTCTGCACATTCTCGGAGCGGGTGTTGAGACGAGCAGTAAGCGCTTCAATTTCTGATTGAAGGTCCGCCATTTCAGCAGAATCAGCTTCGCGCTTTTTCTCGCCGCTTGCTCCAGCCGCCACTTGTGTTTGGTACACTCGGAAGTACCGCTGTAGCATCTGCACACTCGAAATTCAGCTCGTCTTGTAGACTCGAATTAAGGTAGTGGTTGGCCACTGACTGCATCTCGTTGATGCCTTGGGTGAACATCACACCATGAAGTTTAATAGCGTGGCCTTGTTGCAGTACTTCCGGAAGCTTCGAAAACACCTCGGGTGGAACGGCAAAGGCAACCACCACGTGGTCTCCGGTTGGGGTGCTAGTCACACTAACACACTTCGACATCTCCATGTGCGGATTAGCTTCACCCGACTGAATAATCTGGAAACTCACCACGCTGTTAATCCACCGAATACCCTCCGACATGTCCTCCAGCATTCCCTTTTCGGCACCCACGGTGCTAAGCAACGACTCGATGCTAAGCAAAAAGCCGGTCGAGCAGGCAAGCAGCAATCGCTGACGGTGCTGACCGCCACTAGTCGCTGCAAGGCCCACCGCGTTCAGGAATGAAGCACCCGCGATGGCAAGCACTTGCGAACGCACAACGTCTTCCCTCATCTCAATACGCTCGCGAAGTCGTGGGTCTGGTGGACTCTGTGACAACAGTTGCTGCTGGAGGCGGCGCAGTCCACCCTCCTTGAAGCCCATGATGTGAGCTGTAGCACAGCCGTGAGTTACCACAGAGTACACAAACTCAGACGCGGGCGACGTCTCACTGTCGCTATCATCAGATGTGGTCGCATCCTCAAACGATGTAGTTGTTAGGCTGCCTCGCCGCTCTTGGTCGATCCGCTCGACATCACCAGCAAGATGCACCCGACGGCCGCGCACGAGATGGCAATTAAGGTTCGTTGCCATAAATGAGGTCGCTTTGTCTTTCTTCATGTTGCTCCGCTTCAAACACCCAGTGATACCCTGCTCACGTCCGTCCTCAAGAGAGGTAAACATGGTTTCATATCGCTTCAGGTTTTCTTGGTACGACGCGTGAAGGCGCATGTAGTGAGCCATCTCCAGTTCCACGTCCCGCATTTTCTCTTCCACATCTTGTATACGCGTGTTTGAAACGATGCTAGCTTTAATATGCTGTCTCATATCATGGACTACCTGCTTGGCTTCGTCGATACGGGTTACATTTCGCCTCTGGAGGTACTTCAGGAAAGCAACAGTCATCGACACCGAAACATAGGAAGCCGACAGTTCCTCTGAAACGAGCACGTGGCTCGCAATTGATGAGTCCACCTGACCGCGCAGCATTTCGCTATAGCTCAATCCACCCCTCATACTTAGTGTGGAGCTGGACATGAGACCACCCGACTTTCGCTTCTCCATGGACTGTGTGTCGACCAGAAAGTGGTGCTTCGCATACGTGTACGCATGGCTCACATTAATGCTGTGACTGGGTGGAATAAATCGATCCAAAATGAGGTAATAGAGCTGCTTGGACGAATCTGTGCGATGACACTCCAGTAGCATCGAAGATTCACGCGAGAAGAGAACGTCCAGAGCTGAAACACGGACAAATCCGAGCGACTTCTGGTGTTCAAGTATCTCGGACGCTGGGTTGACCACCGAGAAAACCTCAAACTGTAACATCGAGCGTGCTGCGCGCGGCACCGAAAGCAAAGCATTGAAATCTCGAGCGTAAAAATCACCACCACAGGATCGAAGAGAGAGTGAGCCCCGCATTTCCGTGCGTGAAATCTCCTCTGGGTGTTGGCCTTGGCGAATGTTAAACAGAACCACCAACATCTGAGGAACGTCTTGCACCGCCTTGCTACCAATTGAGACCGCCAATTCCACACTGGGGAGTGGCTTAAACCCTGGCAGGCTAAGACTGGGAGCGCGTGGAGAGTTGGACGGAACCTGTCCCAGTTTCATTTTACTAGCGGAGTACGAAGGAGAGTGCATCATCATCGACAGCCCATTGTCATCGTACGCACGAACGACGCCATTGAAAGATGTTGACTGGGTCAGAATGGATCCAGCGCTCGACGAACGAAATAGTCGAGGCTTCGGCTTTGTCGCATCTACCGGAGCGGACGCAGAGGTTGTGAGACGGGAGTTCCGGTGTTGTCGGTCTTGTAGTTGTTGGTGCTTCTGTTTCTCCTCATTCTCACGAACCGATCGCGAGTCGTTTGCAGCCTGCTGAATGACTGTCGTATCCGTCGAGAAGCGTTTCATGGCGTTCATTCCAGTCGTGATTTGCGGGTTTTCCAAGCGCGAGAAACTCGCTCGGTCCGCATTGAGTTCGTCCAGCATGGGCGTACTCTCTGAAATGCGTCCCTGCAGCTGCGAGCGGAACGAGCTTCCTTCCGCCCGACGGTCGAACGATCCGTTGACCGTCACACGAGACGCCGACCGCACCCGTTGCGTGATGCACCCGTTGATACACGAGATCCAGGCGTCCATGCTCTCCTCGCCTTGCTCTGCGAACAACGTGAGCTTCCGTCCCTCGGACTCAATCGTGAACCGAAAGGGGAATCCGTCCTTGGGCGTGGCTTGCACCGTCGTCTTTTCGTCAATCGCCACTTCGCCCAGTTTGGCCAGTTCGTCAGCCGACGTGTAGTAGCACAGCACGGGGCGGTCTCGTCTCAGGATGAAGAAGCGCCGCCTCCAGGACTTCCAGAACGAGCCTTGCTTCACCAGGTAGCCGCTGGTGATGATGTCCGCGTCCGAGAACTGCTCCACGTCGTTGCCGCTCATGTGGACCGTTTTCTTCTGGTACGCGCGCTTGCGCAGCCTCGCCATGGCTTTGCTGCCGTCGTGCGCGTGGTAGAACTGGTCCTCGAAGCGCCCGCTCTCCGACACTTTGAGCTTGGGCTTCATGCGCTGCGTCATGTCCGAGAGCCGCGACGGGTCCGTCTGATGCAGCTTCGCCATGCCGTCGTCTTCTGGGACGGCGTCTTTGCAGCGTCTTTCGCGTCCTTCGGGCCGCGTTTCCTGTGCCTCCTACCGACTCCGACGCTTGCAGGAGGCTCCGAGACGGACTGCGACGGTGGGCGCGTCATGGGGGCGCGTACAGCGCGTCTGAGTGCAACGCGGGGACCTGATTCGGCGGCGACTTGCTCTTGTTCTGGGCCACGGCGTCTGCGAGCGTCAGCGTCTTGGCCGACGCCTTGACGGGGACGACGCGCTCCTGCTGCGCATGGCCGTCTTGGCGGCCTCCTCGTGCTGCATCGCGAAGGAGACGGAAGAAGTGGCCCCTATGTCGGACAAGAGAGCTCTGATTCGAACAACAACACAAAATGGACGAGTTCACCTGGATTTTTGTGACTTTTGTGTACCGGTACCTATTTTTTGACATATGGCTACACTGACTACAAAACAAGGCCACCAATACAGCCCATGTTTCATAGGAGAGGGGTGAAAACCCATGTTTTGGCCAATCTCCGGATGCCTGCGGTTTAACAACCGTCTACGGAGCACCCTGTGTTAGCCCCAGAACCTAGCAGTGTCAACCAAACGAAGGTGAAGCTTGCGAGCCTTCGTTTGGTTGAGAGACACTGCTAGGGTTGTTTGGTACCGCGCGGAGCATGTAGCATGGTTGCACTTCAAGTTCGTGCCATCCGTCCTAAAATGTCTACCCTTTGTCGCTGATTAAGTACGAAACATGGACAAGTATAGTAAAATCAAGTATAACAATATCCGTATCACTTTCAAAAACATGGGCTGTATCGCTCGCCCAAAAAAGAAGAAGATCGACGAGATGGCTACGCACGTCAAAGTGGCGGCAGGCGATGCGGCCGCGTACATGGCGCTGGTGGACCGCAGCAACGAGGCGGTGAAGCTGCTCAGGGCCAACAAGCTGCAGGAGGCCGAGCGGGTGCTGCGCGACGTGCTGCGGCGCAAACCTGGCGCGGGCTTCGACGCGGTGTCGGTGGCGCTCACGCAGAACGAGCTGGGCGGCGTCCTGCGGCAGTTGGGGCGGCTGGACGAGGCGCTGGAGCTGCTCACGCAGGCGCTGACGGTGCGCGACCGGGCGGACGAGGCCAGCGGCATCTCCATCGCCCTGAGAGACGGGAACCTCACGCGCGACGAGATCGCCAAAGTGTACGAGGCCAAGGGCGACTGCGCCAAGGCGTTGGAGGTCCGAGAGCCTGGCAAACGCATCTGCGGCTACGAGGCGTGCGAGGCGCTGGACTACAAGGAGGACAAGGGGCTGCACGCCTGCAGTCGCTGCAAGTGCGTCTTCTACTGCGGCAAAACGTGCCAGCGCCTGGACTGGAAGAACCGCCACAAGTCGCTCTGTCAGTCGGTGACGACCAAGAAGCCGTAGCAGCGGAAAAAGGAGTGAGAGTGCACGGGGGGGTATGAGCTTTCCAGATGCAGGAGCTGGTCCGTCGATTCTTCAATCAACGTAGCGGCAAGCAGAAATAGTTGTAGCTGTAGCCTTTGGCAGCTTCCTAATCCACCCCCTCCCCAATTTGAGTGAAGTTGTCGGAATCAACGCGTCTATAAACAATTTTGTTTAGCAAAAATAAAAAGCGGCTTCGTCCCCCATCACTGCTGCTTGGACTCCTCGTCCTCTTGGCTAACGGCCTTTTCCTCTTCCTCGTCTTCCACAACTTGTTCCTCCTCGTCCACCTCCTCTTCTTCGTCCTTGGCTGCCTCGGCCTCGTTCAGTGGGGCGTCGTCTCCCTTTGCTCAAGAGCAGCAAGTTCCTCCGCACGCATAGGCGGCGCAATGAACCACGGCAGCTTTCCGCGCTGGTAGTCGTTGATCATTTGCACGGCCACATTGTTGTAATCCGGCTCGCCCTTCTGCAGGAGCTTTCCGCACTTGTTGGCGAGTTTCTCGAGGAAATCCCATTCGTCGGTCCACTCCTCAATGCCGTACACCTTGACGAGGAACTGCTTCTTGACGCGCTGGAGAATGGTCAGAATGAAGTCCGTCGGCTGAGGCAGGCGCTCAGCACGAATAACACCCTTGAGCACCGTCTCAGTCTCATCGTCGCCCGTGTCGTACACGATACCGGGGCAATCAATCAGGAAGATGCGACGCATCAGGGTAATGTACTGCCACACCTTGGTCTCACCCGGGATCGGAGCCACCTTGCACACCTTCTTCTTACGCAGCGCGTTGATGACCGAACTCTTACCCACGTTGGGGTAGCCAATAAGACCCACCGAGATCTGCTTCTTCTCCTGGTGCAGCTTGGCGAACTGACGCAGCAGGTTGATCAGCGCACCCTTTCCGAACGGGTTGCTCATGGACGCGTGGAAAGCCAGCGTCGGGGTCGTCTCGCTGAGCTTCTGCACCCAGCGCTTGGTGACCCAGTTGGGCACGAGATCACACTTGTTAATGACAAAGATCAAGTGCTTGTGCGCAGCGTTCGTGCGAATGTGGTTCTCCACGTGAGGGCATCGCGTGCCAGGCACGTTCCGTGCATCCAGCACCTGGATGACGACGTCCGAGCAGTCGAGCACCTTGTAGAGCTCGCCCCAAATGCGCTTGGACTGGCCCTTGTTGAACACGTCGTGCGAGACCTCCACCTTGAAGTCCTGCTCCACGACAATGTTGCGATCCGGTCCCTTGGCCACGTACTTGTCGGCGTTCTCCTGGGCCTTCGAGACCAGCGCCGCGTAGTCCGTGGATGCGAGTTTGGCGCGCTTGCGGCTGCGCTTGCCGTTGAAGACCTCGTCGTAGCTCTCAGTCTCCAGCAGCTTCATGCGAGAGGTTTTCTCGCTCTCCTGCAAAGACCCATCGGCAGTTTGCGCGTGCGGAGCACCACCGAGTACGGGTCGGCCGCCTTGAGCGACATCTCGTTGCGGAACTTGTCCAGCTCCTTCTGGCCCACGACGCGCGTGTTGCCGAACCAGCGACGGTCCGGCTGGACGCGGCCGCTGGCGCTCGTGATCTCCTGCCCGCCGACCTTGTTCTTCATCATGAGCGTGCCGCCCACGACCTTGCCGGCCTTGTTGCGGATGGGGCCGCTGTTGCGGTACATGTTGAGGCGTTTGATGGTGCTCTTGTCGCGCATGTTGGCCGCCTTCTGCCGCTTGGGCATCTTGCGGTTCGGGTTGTCGGCCGACGCCTTGCTCGTGTTGAGACCCTTCGCCATGGCTGCTATCGGGGCTTTCTACTGCGGGGGAGCGGGGGAGGGGGCGACACTAGCGATTCCTCTCGGGGCGCAAATGTCGGACAAGCTTTGTATGGAGCTCTTCGCAGACCGTTGGGCGATTGGTTGGACGCGTCGACTGCATTTTAACAGCCAATTAGTGGGCGAGACGCTGACTTTCAACCAATCGGAAAATACACGGTACAGTGTACCAGTCATGACATCGCCTACGTCACGTCACGAGTCGAGCTTTGCCAATTTACAGCCTAGCCCTGGCTTCCAAGTCAGCATTGTTCTTTCGCAATTTACACTATAGCCACTAAGCCACTGTTCTTGATCAGAAGCTCACTTCTTGTTCTTGAGCAGACGCGCAATAATGGCGACGATGGCGCTGGTGGCGCAGCAGCAGCAGGAGCGCGCCGAGATGGCGTCGTACCTATACGAGAAGCACCTGCGGCACCAGGGCGGCGTGGCCGGCACGCTGAGCATCCGCCTCGTGGCTGCGCGCAACCTCCGGGCCGCCGCCTCGATGTTCTGGGTGCGCACGTGCAACCCGTACGTGATCTTCCGCGTGGGCAAGCAGAGCGTGCGCAGCTCACGATCCCCAGCAACGACAACCCGACGTGGCGGCGCGAGTTCCTGGAGGTGAAGCTGCCCAAGCTGGACCTGAAGCGCCAGCCGCTGGCCGAGCACTCGGACGTGCGGCTGGAGCTCATCGTGGATGCCATGAACGACGACTCGCTCACGGGCAAAGCCACGGAGGCGGTCGGCATGGCCAGCGGGTCGGTCATCGGCACGGCGGCGGTGGACCTGACGCCCCTCGTGGAGGGCAAAGACGACGTCCTGGACCAGTGGATCCCACTCAGCGGAGCGCTGCCCATGGCCGGAGCAGCGACTGGCGCCACGACGGGCAAGAAACAGCAGCCGCAAGCAGATCTGAGTCTGGGGGACGTGCGCGTCGTACTGCAGTACGAACCGCATGGCATGGAGCCTCGTGTGGGGGATGTGGTCAAGTTCGAGGGCTTTGGCTCGTTCCCGTCTGCGGTGCTGGGGCCCGTGGAGGAGCTGGAGCTCCACGTGAAGAAGACGAGCGGCAGCTATTTGCTGTGCAGCTACACGACCCAGTCGGGCTACGACGCGTCGCTGCGCGTGCACCGCAACGAAGTGTTTGTGGTGCATCGCGGGAGTCTCTTTGACCGCTTCTACGAGTCGTTTGTGGTCGAGCCGCTGGAGTTTGTGGGCGGAACACCCATCGGTCAATCGGCCAAGCAATTGCTCAAGCCGTACATGAACGTGGCTCGCGCTTTCAGTGGCCCCGCGCTGCTTGCAACGAAGGCGACGCTCATGACGACGTATCGTGCATCTTCGGCTGCGATTGGGGCCGTCGTGGCGTCGCTGGACACGTAAGAAACGAGGTAGCTAGGAGAGATGGAAAGCTCTTGCCCATATGAGCCTGCGTTTAGGAGGACAATCCAACGGACACTTTACGTCCTCAACCAGCATCTCGTGTGATTGGGTACACACTAGCGAATCAGATGTAGCCATCTCAGACTTGAAGACACCTTCAAGGACGTTGACCAGGCAAATGGCAGCACTTGGAGCCCACATCAGAATTGGCACGTGAAGCAGTCGCAACAATCGTCTGAAGTCAATGGCATCGCCGTCGCTGGATCGTTTGAGTTTGGACGACTTCCGATCTCCTGCAGACAGGAAAAGCTACCGATTGCTCACTCTGCCCAACGGACTGGACGTTCTGCTCATCCAGAGCGATGCAGGATCAAAGGCTCAAGTAAACAGCACCGACAGTGAAGATGGCAACACTCGAGACAGTCTGAGCTCCACTGAAGAAGCTGATGTCGACAATGAAGACAACGAAGGAGAAGAAGAGGCCAACCCACCACAGGCAGCAGTGGGTCTAACTGTTAACGTCGGGAGTCTATCGGACCCGGAAACGCTGCCAGGTCTTGCGCACTACCTCGAACACATGGTCTTCATGGGCAGTGAGGAATATCCTTCCGAAGACGCGTTCGAAGTCTTCCTCAGTGCCCACGGAGGGTCCAGCAATGGAGCGACCGAGTGCGAGTCGACTCGGTTCGTCTTTGACGTGGATGCCGGTTACCTTGAGCCAGCGCTGGACATGTTTGCCAGTCTGTTTACAGCTCCTCTGCTTCGACCTGAAGCGATGGGCCGAGAGCTGAAAGCGGTGGAGTCCGAGTTCCAACGGGTGCGAAACAACAATCCCGTTCGTGTGCAGCAAGTCATGTGTGAGACGAGTGTCCAAGGACATTCGTACACTCGCTGCTTTACTTGGGGCAACGCAGAGAGTTTAAAGCTCAGTCCAGAGCGTGATGGGGTTGACGTTCGCGCTCAAATGGTCGAGTTTTTCGACGTACATTACGTGGCGCCGGCCATGAAGCTTTGCGTTTACGGATGTGAGTCTCTCGATGTATTGGAGCAATATGTGACCCAAAGCTTCAGTGCGATTCCACGCAGTCGCACTGCCGGTAGCTATGAAGTATCAAAGCCCGTTGAGCAGCTATCAGTTCCGTACGGAAGTGGAGCAGGCCAGCGACCAAGCATTTTACGAGTCGTTCCTGAGGGCGAGAAGCGCTCTATGCGTTTGTACTGGATGCTTCCAGCAATGATGGAGAAGTATCAGCAGAAACCTTGGTACTATGTAGGTCACTTGCTGGGTCATGAAGGCCCAGACTCAACAGCGTCAGTTCTCAAGCGCTTGAAGTGGGCTACCGATCTCATATCTGGTACTTCGGATCGAGATGGCTATGAATTCGGCTCTTTTGGCACTGTGTTTGAGGTTCGCGTCGCTCTTACTGAGGATGGTTTGGCTTGCTGGGAGCAGGTCGTGCAGGTTGTTTTCGACGCGCTGCATCTCTTTTCTGCTAAGGCAGCAGACGGTTCTCTTCCTGATTGGGTTTTGAAGAGCTCCGGTCGTCTAGCGAAATGGATTTTCGATTCCAGGAAGATGCCAAGGCACCCGTAACAGTTTGCCGCGAGCTTAGTGAGCGGATGCTGCCACGTCATCGTGTTCTGCAAACGTGTCCAGGTGATCTGCTACGTTACGATTTGATCCAGGGAGAATTTGATACTTCATCGGTGTCTGCTTTCCTCGGAAGACTTTCTGCTGAAAACCTTCGTGTGGTTCTGTTGGCGCCCTCAGCTGGTATTCTCAACTCGGATGAATGCCAGACTGAGCGATGGTTTGGCACCAAGTACACCGTGAATCAAATTTCCGATGCTGTAATTGCTGCTTGGTCGCAGAATTCGGGTAAATTTACAGGCGTGTCGCCATTACCAGAACCCAATCCGTTTATGCCTCGGGACTTCTCGGTTCTGCCATGTGAGCCGGCCACTCAACACGAGAGCGATGTCCCTCCAGATCTGATCCTAACTACTTCGACAACGCAGCTCTGGTACAAGCGTGATCACAAATTCTTGGTACCCAAAGCTAGTGTGAGTTTCTTCGTGACAATACCAGCTTCGACTGCAGTGAATCACATGCTGGCTGAGCTGCATGTAGAGCTAGTCAGACATCGACTACAGCACACACTGGAGCAAGCTGGTGCTGCAAGTTTTGAAGTTGAGTTGGATGTTCGAGACGAAGCTATCGAGGTTGTGATTGCAGGGTTTAGCGACTCATTGCTAGCACTTGTTCGGTCGATCATGCAAGAGGTTTTGCGCCCAGCAGAAGCATCTGAAGTTTTATCGGAACTGACACTTGCCCGAGTGGAACTTGAGCGCGAGTACCGCAATGCGACACTATCTCCTCGAGTGAAGGCGTACGAATTGCGACTTCAAATGCTTGAAAGCAGAGCTGTCTCCACGGATGATAAACTGGAAGCACTTCAAAGCAGAGAGGGTCGTGAAAAGGAGCTTGCAGCTGATCTCGCACATTTTGTGGCTGCAGTTCTCGGACGAAGTGAAGGTCTTCCGTCTACACGATGCTTGGTGATCGGCAACATGACTCGGGAGGCTGCCGTAACGCTGGTGCTAGCCGTTGAGGCCTTCTCGTCTGAAAGGCCTGCTTGTTTTCCCAGTTGTGAACCAGAGATGGAGCTTGAACCCGATGCTCCTCTTTTGGCTCCACGATGCCACACAATCGCACTACCAGCTACAACAAATGGTTTACTTTTGCGTCGTCACAGTGAGCGTGTCGGGGAGCGGAACTCGGTGGTGGAGGTGTACTTCCAGATCGGCAAAGTCGGACCGGAAGACCGAGCGTACGCTGTCTTGCTGCGGGCTTTGCTAGCACAACCGCTTTTTCACGAACTGCGAACGAAGCAGCAATTGGGCTATTCCGTGGCGTGCAGCATTCGTGATACACATGACGTGCTCGGTTTGTGTGTAAGCGTCCAGTCGGCTTCCCATGCTGCTGGAGCGGTGGCGACCAAGCTTGATACTTTCCTTCACGAAGACTTTCCCCACGACTATCTACTCTCGGACAAACAATTGTCGCCCAAACGGTTCGCAGCACACGTGCAGACTTTGCAGCGGACATATTCCAGACCCGACTCAACTCTGACGGAGCAAAGCGAACGATACTGGGAAGAAATTGTTAGTGGCCGCCTTGCGTTTGATTTGGATGTCCAGATAGCAAAAGCTATTGGGGATTGTACACGCCACGGTCTGCTACTTCGATACCAATGCTGGCTGCAGGGGAGTACAAGCTGTTGCAAAGCCTGCACCAGTAACTTCCAAGCAGACCGAATGGCTCTGCACAGAACTAGTAAAAGTCACGGCCCAAGAAAACTTCGAGTGCATGTGGTGGGCAAATGCAGTCCGTTCAAGCCACTTGAGCAGCTTGTACCGCCCGACAAGACCCCCGTTATCATTTCTGGAGATCTGCACGACTTCAAACGCGAGTTGCAGTGTCACTGCCACATTGAGAAGGAGAGAGACTAAGAGAGGAATCTATTGGGACTGTTTTGTTGGCACGGATATCTACAAAATGATAATCAACCTTCACCATGTTCCTCATTCGTTGTTTGATACTCGCGTAACTCGGACGGAGTAACGAAGTTGTGTATGGATGGTCGGTGCATGGCTAATGTGCTAAGTCGGCGAAGACGCTGTGGGGAGGACGACGTACTACCCGCTGCAGAACCATCGTCACTCGACTTCGATGCAGCCCGAAGTAGATTTCGTGTGGATCCCCGTGCCATAGTCACTTCGTGGAGAGCATCCGACACTAGAAGACGCTTCTCTAGGTTTGCCACCCGACTCTCGATGCTCTCGGACTGTGTTTGCATTCGAGCTTTCATGGATTGCACCTCGTCCGACACTCGAGAGACTTGTTCCAGAAGACTGTGAAGTGTCAATTCCAGTACCAGTGCCCACGTCGGAGCATGTTCAGGAGATGACGGTGCGGTTTGAGCTGTAGAATACGGACCAAGGGTGTTCGACGCCTCGTTGGCGTCTAAATTGCGTGGACTTGAAGAACTTCGGCCATTTTCTTGTAAGGTGGACATTGTGGGTCCCGGACGACGCAGCTGATACGGTTGCTGCTCTTGTTGTTGTGGAGGTGACCGCTGTAGTTGGTACGGCTGCTGCTGAAGCTGCTGCAAGAGGGCAATGGAGCCACTGGTGGATGGCAGCGAGTGAAGCACCGCCATGCACTGGTGCATGCTCGGAAGGAGACTCCGAGATAGCAGCGGCAGCGATCATATTACTTAGATTTCGCTTGCTACGCGTCCGATCCGCAGTTTGGGCCAGGAAAATGGCCGACAGCTCTTCAATCTTGGTGCGAATGTACTCGACATTGACTTCCATCATCTCCAGCATGGTCATTTGCGAATCCATGGGGTCGCTCACGTCGTGCGATTGGACTCGCCGCTTCACTTGTCGGTACTTGCCCAACACTGTGAACAGTTTGAGTTCTGCTCGACGCAGATCCCGTTTTGTGCTGCTGGTACCTGCTTTTTTGCTTGTAGTTTCGGCCGGAGCCTCGTTGAGCGAGCCACTTTCGCCTCCGTCTGCTTTGGATGACGGATTGTGTGTATGTCGGCGTTGTGCTGCTCTAAGCTGTACGAAAGCCTGCAGTGCTCGAGCGGCGTGGTCATTAATGAGTCGCCGGTTTTCGTCTTTCTTGAGGAAGGCATTGACTTTGTGCTCTGAGCGTGTGAGAACGAGATAGTTGCTCATGACGGCGATCGTGACAGCAGTTGATAATGTACCGAAGACTCCAGCACTTACAGCAATTGCACGGCCTAGAGTCGTGCGGGGTACGACGTCACCATATCCAATAGTGAGAATGGTGATGATCAACATCCAAAGTGCATCATCAAGCAGCATCGGCTCGCAGCACGAATCTGCTTTAAAAACGCACAGGAATCGCTCGGCCACGTACAGTGCATACCCCGCAGTAAATCCAAGCGTAACGAAACTTGCCATCAAACAACTCGTGGGGTGGTTTTTCAGCGTCGACTTCATAAAGAACGTGGGGTGAAGTCGACGTTGGTAAGTGCCCCGATGAACCACCCGTTGTTCGAGTTGAACGAGTTGCGGAACTGCACCACACGCAGCACTAGCGCCACGCGAGTAAACATGAGAAGACTCGAGGCCACTACAAGCCGCGGCCACTGCGGGTCCACGGCCTCAATCCCTGGGAACGGATGAACACCTAATACGACCATCTCGATCAATAGAGTGCGACGCAGTGACGAGCTCATGAGCGTCGCCTTGGGTGGCATAATGTTTTTGAGCTTCATGACTTCACACTCGGCCGCGTAGTACAGGTAGACGTAGTACAGCATGAGAGCCGTGGAGAAAGTGATGAGGACGCGAAGCGCCAAGACGATCATGCGACCTTCGCTCACGGGTACCGACGTGTCGAGCGTCTCAAAACACAGTGGGCACTTGGTCGTTGCATCCAGCGGACACGTATCGGGCAGCGTCTGCGTGTTGGCGAACCACAAATACTCCATCTGCACCATCATGAGCAGCACCCCGAAGACCCCAAAGAAAAGCTGGAACGCTGTGTGTTGTCTCTGTGAACGGACGAGCGTCATGCGCTGCTCCTGTACGGACGCCATTTCTGCAGTGGACGCTTTTGACTTGCTGCCGAAGGAAACTGGTTTGGCTTTGGCTTTCTGAGGTACTGGGACGGTCACGAGGGCTGGGCCGGGCCGGGTGTCCGCCTCGGAAGAGTCCACAGCTGCATCCAGTGGCACGACTTCGTTCCTGCTCGGCATATTGGGCACGAGTTGAAAACGAAAGCACCCGAGGTCGGCGGCGCACAGGCATTCACTCGAGAGAGGAAGCAGCAAGCAGTTTCCTGCCAAACGAAGCCTCGCCTTGAAGTTGTTGCTCGCTTGGTAGCATACGCCCTCGTATTAATAGGGGGCAGTTTCTGCTCGGCAAACGTCACTGCAATAGGACAAGAACGCCTACTTTTAACTGAGCAACGATAACAATACACACAAACTCTAAGGACGGAACGCAAAGAAGCTGCTTGTGAATTAGCTGAATCTCCACGTGGTTAAATCCACTCAAATCCTCTCCTCTCTCCCTGTCAGCACGACGTGGTTAGGCCGCACTGTCGGCTAAAGTCATGGCTTGGCTAGAAGGTGGCTGGACGCTTAGTAGAAGAAGCCGATGATCTTGCCACCCGTGTGTTTGCGGCGGGCCTCGTGGTGGTCCATGATGCCGTACGTGGTGCTGACCACAATGTGGCCGAACTGGCGCGAGGGCAGCAGGTTGTTGATCCACTTCTCGTAGTCGGCCATCTTGACGTCGAAGCGGGGCGAGATGACGCCGCACTTGTTGATGCGGCCCTTGAGCTCCACGACGATCTTGCCGGCGCGGTGGTCGTCCACGATCTCGAACTCGCCAATGTAGCCGTTCTTCTGCATGACCTGCAGGAACTTGACGATCACCTTGGAGCTCGGGCGGATGAGAACCTGACGCTTGCCGCGCTTCTCGGCGTTGAACATCGTCTTGAGGCAGTCGGCCAGCACGCTCATACGAACCATGGCTATAGTGGGGGCAAGAGAGACGCACAGACAATTAATTCCTACTGCTAAGAGCCAAGGTCAGCCGTCGCACTGCTGCGTGTCATCCGTCTCCCAGTTGCAGCTGTCCACACTCCAGAGTCTCCCAAAGGGGGAAGCGAGCGACGGAAGCTGCGAGACGAACGGACGAAAGCAGCGCGGACGGAGCCTCAAAGCCGCGCGGGAGAGGGGGCCCTCGCGCGCGGCTTCTCTGATGTCATTGGACGTACTTGCTAGTTGGGGGTGGAGCTTCGAAAAGACTGGAGAGAGATTTGCGAATGACCGGCAGACTGAGCCACCGCCATCGACGGACGCTCGGCTTGACTGGTGGACAGGAGCCCCACAATCGAGCAACCTGCAGTGGTGTGGACCACATATCGGACGACATTTGAGTCTAATGTAGCCATCGGTGAAATCATCAATGGAGTGGTGCACACGAAGTCGACTTCAACAACAACTTGCCTTTGTAGTGGTGATGTTTGATTTCTCTAGCATATATTTCGACAAGAATGGGTTTCCCGTAGCTGCTTCATCCGACTCACTCGCCACTGATGGCGTCGGTGCCTTCCTGGATCTCCGTCACCGGCGATGAACCGTTGCCGTCTGTCGGTCCCGAGTCGGTGATGCGCAGGCTCCGGAGGAACTCGGGGTACGAGACATATGCCCGCGTCTCCTCCATCTCTTCGCCTGCATTCGACATGCGCCGCACCGTCTTGTGGTGGGCAAATGCGTCCGCCAGCTGCTCCAGCTGAGAAAGCTGCAGCGGTGACCCGTGCTCCTCGTTGATGGCTTGCATCGTCGCGATGAACTGCTCCTTGGTGACATACCCGTGGCGCTTGCGGTCCAGTATCCGGAACAGGAACTTGATATACAGACGCTGCTCGTGCAGGGACTGCTTGACGCTGTCCACGAATGTGTCCGCCCACGCCTGGTTCTTCGACGGCTGGCCGTCCTGAACGCTGTCGTCGTCCAGCGAGTCGCGAGCGTCGCCCATTGCAGCCAAATTCGTACTTGACGCGCCCAGACTCGTCAGCCACAGACGGCGCTGGAAGGTGCTGTCAGGCGAGAACGTGTCCTCAAACACGACCCAATCCAAGCCCCGCGTGTCCCACTGAGGCCGCTGGTTGATGCCGTAGTAGCTGAGCAGGATCGAATTAAACAGCAGCTGAGCTTCGTCGCCGTCCAGCTCCGGCACCATATTGAGTTCCTGCGTACCTTTCAGAATATCGTCGACCGTCAGCTTTCCCGTTTTGCTATGGTCAAATGCGTCAAATGCATCCCTTAACGTCGCGAATTTGTCAGCTCTCTGCAGCAATGTCGCACAGCGATTCAGGAGCGAGATGGCCTTCGTATCGTCGACCTCAAATATCTCTTGGAGGTAGTCCGTGCGGCTGAACTCGGCAAAGAACGAGCAAAACTCTTGGTAGTCAACAACACCGTCGTGGTTCTGGTCGAGATGTTGCATCAGTTCAAAGATCTGCTGCTCTGAAAGCGTATCTCCCAACTGGAGCTTGCCCTGGAGGGTATTCCGGAACACCTCGTAAGTCACCAGACCACTGTGTACGTAGTTTTCCTTCACATGTGGCTTTGCACTGTTCGGCGACGCGAGGATCTGGCCATTTCCATCGAGTTTTGAAAGAAGTTCCTTCTGAGCAGTGCCAGAAGGGGTCGACTGGAACAGACTGAACGCAAAGTGAAGTTTGTCCTGCAGCGTCATCTTTTCAGCATCCATTTCGGACGGGTGTGGAAGTGCCTGGCAGAACCCCGTCCAGACTTTGCGGATCAAGTTACGTCTCCACTCCACGTTGCCTCCATCCAGCTCCACAGTGTAACGATTCAGGAATTTCTGGTAGTCGACCCCACCTTGCGGGTCCTCCTCAGCTAGTTGATGGAAATATGAGAGGAAACTCGCTTGGATGCCCAGCACTTTTTGTAAAGTAGCCTTCCACTCCAGCTTAGTGACGCGACCAGAACTGGTATTATCCAGCTCGCTAAAAGCAGCCAGTAATACATTTTTCTTCTCGCAAATCATCTCCACAAGAGACATCAATGTTCGACGCTCCAAACGCTGGGCTTTCTTTCGCCACTCGTTTCTTCCAGCATCCTTGAGCTTTTGGAGCGGTTGAGACGAAAATTGCACCACATGCGGCTTGACCTCGTTGTCATCTCCCAATTCTAGTTGAACGTAGGCACCCTTGTTAGTCTGAGAACCGCAGTAGCTCGATGCCGAAAACACGGTCAGAAGCAGGCCGTCGTGAACGATGTCAAAGCCCTCTTCTCGGCATTCGTGGGACCGAATAATGAGGTTGATTCCATTCCGTGAGCAGAATGCCTTCGTAATGTCAGGACCGAACTCCACTCCAGCTCCTCGACTGGACGGCTTCCAGCCATCTTCATCGCGAGGATCGCTCCACAATAGATGCGTAAACACCTCGTCAGCCCGGCTCGTGCCTTGCGTCGGGATTTCACGTCTATGATCGAGCTGGAGTAGCTCCTCAATCGTGACATTTTCGTGATTACTCAAGCCGCCGTGCACAATGAAGACGCGTTTGTTGAGCAAGGCGAAGATTGGAAACAAACCAAACACCGTCTCGAACATCTGGAACAGCTTCATCGGCGAGTAGTTCATCGAAGTGCCTAATCCGCTCCACCCAGCTACCTCATCGTTGTCGGTGCCGTATTTGGTATACACTTCGTCTTCGAACCCGAAAACTTCGTTGATCATTCGCTCTTCGTGGTTGCCACGATTCAAGAAGACGAAGTCGGGGTACATGAGCTTGAATATTAGCAGCAACAGAATGACCTCGATACCGTGCGATCCTCGATCCACAAAGTCGCCATTGAACAGATACCACGTTTTACTGCTCGGCACGCCGTTCTTATCCATAATTGTCAGTAAATCTTCCAGCTGGCCGTGAAGATCGCCTACAACAACGAGCTGCACACCGCGTGGAATCTCAATCTCGTTCATAGGAGACCGATGCATCTTCTGGAACAATTTTTCTGCCTCATCCAAAATCTGGCGAACGAAGACGCGGTGCAGCAAAATTCCGTTCCGGAACTGGTTAATAAGCTTCTTCACTGTATCAAGGCGCAACGGAAAGGACACGTGCACGCCGCGGTAGTGTGAAAGCGACTCCTTCACACGGTCCTTTTCCGAAGTATCGTCATCTGGAAAGTGCATGGTGTCCAAAGATCCGAGCAGCGGCACCATCGAGTGCAGCTCATTGATACTCGTCGACTTGTTGAGGATTCGCACCATTTGCACTGTGCGCTGTTCCTGCACGGTCTCCACCAAGTTCCACGTGTTAAAGTTGAGTTGTGTCCGAAGCACTGCGTACGACAAGTGTTGCCTGATGGCGTTCTTGATGCGGTTGGCCGACAGCACCACATCGGAGTAAAGTTCCACGTGCTCCAGTGCAAAGCGGCGCAGCTGGTTGTCCTTCTTCACCAGCTCCACATTCACAAAGGCCCGTCCGTCTTCTGAGTCGTCTGCAGCGTCGACTTGCACCACTCTGCCCACCAGAATGCCGTACACCAGGACGCGCGTGCCCAGTTTCAGCGCCGATCGCTGGATCTTAATGGGCGAGCAGTCTCTGCAGATGCGCACTTCATCGTAGTAGCCCTGCATGGGCAGCCGCGGGACGAACACGGAGCATTCGTCACACATGCACGTGCCGCACTTGCTGCCATCAATAAAATAAAATAAACACATACACGTCAGCAACAACCTACCAACCAGTTGCATTTGAAGACAGCACTGCACACGCACCGGCAGTGGTGCGGGCGGATGAAGAAACTGAACTCCTTCTTGCAGACCATACAGCACTTGGAGTTCTGCACCCAAATGGGGCGCAGCGCCAGTCGAAAGGCTCGTTCCCACTTGAGGTACACGGCGTCTTTCCCCGCGCGCAGCTTCCAGCACATGAGCTGCCCCGTGGGCGAGTACCCCGTGAGCTGCATCTCGAGCTTCTTGCGGTTGAACACGAGCCCGCGCTTGACGAGGTCGGCGTCGTACTCGTCCTCGCTCTTGGCCAGGTCTTTGGCGTTCACGGACGCGTTGAGCATCATGACGCCGCGCAGGTGCTTGGACGTCAGCGTCAGGTGCACGCGGCGAGGGCCCTCGGGGCCGCCCCGGGCGCAGCCGCGGGCATGGGCAGCTCGTAGTAGCAGAAGCGGCCGTTGCGGAAGAGCAGAAAGTAGCGGAAGTGCGCGTAGTCGCCCAGCTTGATGAGGGCGCCCTCCATGAGCTTGTGGTCCTCGTAGTAGTTGTTCACGGGCTCCTCCTCGCCCGAGACCCAGTGGCCCAGCCACGCGCGGGACGTGAAGCCTTCCGAGTCCATGGCGGCCTGAATCGCGAGTGAGTGAGCGTAGAAACTCTGCTGCCTCTATCTGTGCTGAGGTAAGCGACTGAGTAGTACCCAGTGGGTACTGCGATTCACTTTATATCACAACCCACAGTACCTTCATGCTGTATGTGTCACCACGTCATTTATAAATTCTAGCAGGTCGAGAGCGTGCCTCTCCTCCGGGTCCATTTTGATTGGATGAAATGTTATAGTAGTACTACACAATAATATTACATTAGTATTGGGTACCATTGTATAGTAATGATACATAACATTATTATATTAGTATTGGAAAAACGGTATTATTATTACTTCTTATTTGGGTACTAAAAATTGAGCTAGTCCTATTGTTCACGTCAATTTCTAGTGCCCAAAATATCATAATCACTTGGTAGTACTCATATTTACGACATAGTATGGATATGACTTAATATCATTAATTGCATTGATACTACTACTTCTAAATTGACAAGAAAATAGATCGAGGTCTTTTCTCATATTATTTAATTCTAAAGAAACAAAATATCTTAATTAATATAATGTTACTAACTTCTTGTTTCTAACTTAAGAAAATGGCAGAGGAATTGTCTACCAAATAAAGAAAACAATCCAATTATGGCCTAACATAAATTAACCCTATTTAACTTGTCGGTTAACTTTGCAGCTTTGTTTTCAAGCCTGACGGTCCTGGACTTGGTCGAGAGTGGGGAGAACCCTGGTACGGGTTGTCTAGGCAGGTAATTGTCTGGTTGGTCGAGTTAGCTGAGGTCAAAAGCAGCGATGAAATTTTGGGCAAGCTAAGTTAATATGTAGCGGTTAGTTCCTTGTGTTGGTCACTCTACAATGTTTAGCTGCTTTTCGAGGATGAGGGTCTACACTCTGTTCCTATCGTAGCTAAACCGGAGTACTGCGTTTTTGATCTCGCTCATGTCTTCAGTGGAGGGGTCAGTTTTGCCCTTGAAGTCAAACTCCGGATTCAGCGAGAGCTGCGTCGTCCACTCCCGCAGCTTCGTCACATAAAGTGCTCGTTGCTCTTCTTTCAGAGGTAACATGAACCTGTGCATTCAGATTTTGTGAGATTATTGTAGACCACCCAGCTCTGCGAATCGACTCACACAGACGACTCGACGTCTACGCTCGCGCCAGCCTTCAGAATGCTTGTGAATGACGCTGTCGATTGCTGCTCCACGTCGTTAGGAGGTTGGAGTGCGTGGCACAGCTGCGACGAAATGAAAGCGTGGTCGAAAAGATTCGAGTAGCGTTTCTTCGAGAACAAGCCCTCGATATCCCCTGTCAACGGTATCACCTGCAATGGTTGCACCGCGAAAGCAGAATTTGGTGAGAAAATAGTTCAGAGCGCTAAAGGCCAGCAGTATCTACAGGAGTGTATACCTTCACGCCTTGTAAAGACTCCTTCATAGTATTAGCGCGGCGATGGGCTTCAGCTTTTGCAGCTTGTTGCTTCGAACCCTCCCTGAAATACAGCAATCCGCCAAAGTCAGGCGATAGCTTAAAACAATAGTGCAAACTTGTCATGGTCATGCAGAACTTACTCTTCGGTCGCCTTAGGTTGGATCGTTTCTTCGTCCAGCTCTTCAAATCGTGGCTCCACCTTGTCTTCTGTTGGCTCACTGCCAGCGTTGCAGGCTACTCCCTCCGCATCACCAATACCGCTGAAAATATCGTGCTCCTGGTGTGCATGAGCTCAGTATGTTAGCGTATTAAAATGAATGAAGATGCAAGCTGTCAAAGTACCTTTTCCATCTTGTACATTCTGCCCGTCTCGATCTCATACAGATATGAAAGCACGTTGTACACCGCAACTTCCACTGTATTCTGAGGAAGCGTAATGGACAAAAAGCGGTAAGCCATCGAAGTCAAGTTTGAAGCGCAATGCAAACAGTGCGTACGTGGCGGTTCTGCTCGACCCCGTACCCCTGTTGTGCACCTCGAAGAGTTGTTCGATGAAGTTGTTGGACTTCTCACAGTGCACACCGAATGAAATGTAGGGGCTCACGATGATATCCGTCCACATTCCCCTGCAGAGAACTGATCCATGGTGCTTTTTCTTTGCCTACTCGTCAAAGAATTCTAAGTATTAAAAATCATGGCTGACTTCGAGCACAACATTAAAAGACGAACCTCGGTATACGCCGCCATCGTGCGGTTGGGTACTGTGTAGGTTTGGTCACCGAATTCGAAAGCAATGCCTGAGTTCCTCCACTCCCGATACTGTCGAATATGAATCACGCTGGCATTTTCGATCTTCTTAAGATTCATCTGTTGGGGATACATAGAAATTTTAGTGTTGGGGAGCAATCGTGTCCACAACCAACACTTACAGTGTAATCCCAGTCAATGAGATTGTCGCGGTAGTCGTAGCGAGCTTCATAGTAATGACGAAGGCGGTGGTCTCGGAGCGATTCAACTACGACAGCAATCATTTAGTTCTCAGACCGCTTCCGTGCATCTCATGCAACCTCACCATCAAACTTGACACGCTGAAACCAGCTTCGAAACGTGTCGATGAGATCGTCATGGGTGCGCATTTTCAAGTGTGAAATATCCACAAGCCCAGCAAGCGGCCCACCATTACAAATGAAGTCTATCAGCAGCTTCGCCTGGTCCTCAATGTAAGCGCTTGTCCTCTCCTGCTCCATAATGATAACGAGTTAGAAAAACAAAACCTATAAAAACCCTTTGAATCTCTCTCTCCTTGCCTGGACTCGCGCGTTCCCAAAAACCTCTAGAAACGAGTTGCACCGCTGTCGCAGAGGCAGATCCGTGTCCAGCGCAATCTGAATCAACAGCAAGTCCCTCGCCAGCGTCTCAATGGCCTTCTCGAAGATGTAAATGTGCACTGGTCGATGCTTCATGGCCGGTTCCCATCGCTGACGACGTGCAACGGTGGCCAAGACGTGGCGCACGTCTCCTGGTCCTGCTAGAAGCACGTTGATGGGCTCAGCAGACGCGTTCTCCTCGTTGCCATCGACTGCGGCGGAGCTTCTCCGCTTGTTGCTGAGGCCGCTGCACACGTCGAAAGCGGGCGAGAAGCCCCACATGCTGACGGTGCCCATGCTCATCATGAGCGCGCTGCTGGTGCGAGCCATCTCTCGTATCGAGGCGCTGGATATCAAAATGCCCACGAAGGGACGCGGTCGACCACCGAAAGATACGCGCGAAAGGGCACACGATCTTTGGCAAAATAAATCAGATTGAAGCGGTACGATGTACCACATAAAACGTGGGGTGTGCTTCAAGGGGACCACATGCTGCCTCTTGTCTTCGTGCTTGGGTCGCTGCTGCTGTTGAGGGAGTGCGAAGCTCGTGCAGTGCCCGTGTACGATGCGAAGGGACTCTTCGTGGACCGCCTGACTCACGACGACCTCGCTCGTCTACGCGCCTGTCCGTGTCATGCCCCTCCAAGCAGCAGTGACTATTTCTTGAGTGCGGCGTCGCTGTGTCTGCCCGTCGACTTTGCTGGTAAACGACCGAGGAAAGAGGTATTTGCCTTCTCCGTGGCGACCGACGACCGCTGGAAGAGCTACGACTGGGATCAGGTGCGGCCGAACGGACCTTTGTGTCGTGAAGTCGAGTTTCTGAACTTTTTACGTGCCGTTTGCCTAGCTCACGACGGTGGCTTGGAACCAAGACAAGGGGCTGCTGTGCCATGCCCACAGCAAAGGTGTGAAGGTTGTCGTGAAGCACAATTTTGAAGACGTGGATCAATTGTGCAACGGGACAGCACGCCAGGAATGGATCAAGGTACACTTGCTGCCAATGGAGAGCTGGACGATTTCAAGACTGGTGTTCTGACAGCATGGGCCTTGACTGATGCAGGAGACGTACTCGAAAATTGTGGAGAACTACGCCGACGGCGTCAACATCGACACGGAGAAGCCCATGTTCGGCCTCACTTCGCAGTGTCTCGGAGCACTCGTCCGCGAGTTGCGGCAGGAGCTGGAGCAGCATGCGCTCACGAAGAACGCGCAGGTGCGTTTCA
This sequence comes from Phytophthora syringae, assembly GCA_012656105.1. Taxonomy (NCBI): domain Eukaryota; phylum Oomycota; class Peronosporomycetes; order Peronosporales; family Peronosporaceae; genus Phytophthora; species Phytophthora syringae. Next base: position 35,692 of record JAAKBD010000298.1, on the reverse strand, counting down.
CTCTTGCAACGGCATACCAGCTCAGCTGACCACCTTTGCATGTGTCACGCTGGACTTGCAGGTCACTTTTGACGTTCCCTGGGCTCCTCGCGGCGTCGATGGTCGCTACTACCCGTGGCGCGAGCTCGCGGACGCAACGGATTTTCTGTTCGTAATGTCATACGACATGCGCAGCCAAGTGTACGACGCGTGCGTGGCGGGTGCCAATGCACCACTGGCGCTCGTGAAGCAGGGACTGCAGGAGTTTTTGCTTGGCCAGGGGTCGCCCCCGACAAGCTCGTGCTGGGGTGCCGTGGTACGGCTACCAATACCCGTGCGTGGAGCCGGTGGAGCGGCCGATTGACGAAGCCGCCTCCTGGTGCCAGATCCGACCGGTGGCTTTCTTCGGAGCCCCTTGTAGCGACGCTGCTGGTAAACAGGTCGACTACAGTGACGTCCGGCGACTGGTGAAAGGCCACGGACTCGTCGAGCAATGGGACCATTTGACGCAGACCCCGTTCGTGTGGTACTCGGACAAAGGGTCCTCTCAGCTCTGGTTCGACAACCCGCGCAGTCTGAAAGGCAAGTACCGACTGGTGCAGGAGCTCGGCCTGCGCGGCGTGGGCATGTGGAACGCCGACACATTGGACTACTCTGGTTCCGGCCGTAACGACACCCGACTCATGTGGAGTGTGCTGGCTGATGCCTTTGCCCCGTGAACTACATGTACAGCAAGCTGCCGCCGTTCGTAAAGACGTCATACTTTCCACGTTTCCCTATGCTAACGGCAATTCTCGACCGGATCTGGCGGCAAGCCACGCATTTGGTAGTCGGCTGATTTTCTTCCCAGTGCCGGTAACGGCGAGAATGTCCCTGCATTGATTGCAATGCAATGGTAGACGTTAACCCTTTTAAAATGCGTCGGACGTTTCGGGCCGTTAGGATTTTAGATCTTCCACACGTCAGGCGCTCATCCCCCTTCGCACCCTTTCAGGATCGTGCCACACGAGAGGCACACGATGTGAAAATGAGGCGAATCACTCGGAGCTAGCGAGGCACTGGGTGCGGACTTTTGCCAAATGGTGGCACTATTTCGATAATCTAGCCAAACGATGATGATCTCGCCAAATGATGGCACTCCATGTTAATTGACGGCACTCATCAACATACATCTGCAACAAGTACCATACAAAGAATTATAGTTTGAGTCTGGCGCAGACCAAGACACGAACGTTGCCGGTCATGAATGTTGCAGTGCGAATTACACACGACGACCTACAAGCACTCTAAGCACTCCAACAACAACACTTAGCCAACGGTGCACTACAGAGATCCGTTAGTTGTACCGTCGGATCGCGCTACATTTTATCTCAACGGCGATGCTGCCTTGATGCGCACACGTGCTGGGCTCGAGGAAAAGCAGTAGCCGATCCTTGTACTTCTCCGGCACGGCAGATACGATGTCCACAAGTTAGAGCATCGACGCCAGGCGAAAAACGTTGGTTTAGTGGGGCCGTGTTGCTGTTCCTCGAAGAATACGTACGAGTGCCATCAAATTAACATGGAGTGCCATCATTTGGCGAGATCATCATCGTTTCTAGATTATCGAAATAGTGCCATCATTTGGCAGAAATCCTGCCGCCGTGGTTCGCACCTAGCGCAACGCCCTCATTCAACTGCAGAAGGAGGCATTCCGTCCCGTCTCTCCGCGCAGCGAGGCGAAAAGATCCCTGGAAACCCGCGCCCTTTCGCCGCCGCGAATAGCTCCTTGCACCTGGGAGCTCTTCACCGTTAGACTTCATTCCCAGATTTGCCTCCCCGAGCGCCAGTGCTTTTTGTTAACGATGGAGATGGAGCTGCCGGCCACGCCCACGCCCTCCGACTCGCGGTCCATGCACCTCAACTTCCAGTCGCCCACGGCCGATAAGGCCCAGCAGTCGCTGCGCATGCAGGTGGCCGCCCACAACTTCAAGAAGCGCGCGGCCTGCGACTCGCCCGAGCCCTCGGACGGCTCCGCGTCGCCGCTGCCCGTGGCCACTTGCAACTTCTCGGCGCTCAGCCGCCACTTCCACCTGCCGCTCAAAGTGGCGGCGGAGAAGTTCGGCGTGCGCGCCACGGCCTTCAAGAAGCGCTGCCGCGCCATCGGCATCCGCCACTGGCCGTACCGCAAAGTGCGCAGCCTCAAGCGGTCGCTGCAGGAGCTCGAGCAGTGCCAGCAGCAGGCCCAGGACGGCTCGGGCCCGCCGCTCTCGGACAAGCAGCTGCGGCAGCACGCGGGCTACCAGAGCCAGCTCAAGCGCCTGCTCTCGCCCGAGACGTACGGCATCGACCCTCGGGCCAGATCCTGGGCGCCCACTTCTTCGACGGCGACGCCGACGACTCGGACGAGGACTCGTGCGGCTCGCAGAGTCCGCGGCCGGGCTTCGCACACAGGAACAAGGCGCGCAAACACCTCTTCACGGACTCGCCGTCCTCCGCTTCGGCCTCGTCGCCGCACCGGGACGCCATGTTCTTCGGCATGGCCATGAACCCGGCCATGGACTTTGCCGCCGCCGCCAACCGCGCGCAGTTCAGCGCCCAGTACAGCGCCCAAGCCGCCGGCATGATCTCCACCCAGTCGGGCTTCGTCTTTGACGCTCTGTACGACCCCTTTGGAGAGCTCAGCACCTCCTCCATGGACCCTTACGGAGAGAACGACCACCCGTCCTGTGGCTACTCTCTGGACGCCGTCTCGTACGACTTTTTCCCTCTGCAGCCGTCGCCCACTATGGCCATGAGGAAAGCTACAGCCCTAGCACAACAGCAACAAGCTACGACCACTAGCGTCTCGACAGCAGAAGAGCCGTCGGCTGCCATCGCTCCTAGCGGACTCGAGGGCCTGGAGGACGACATCTTCCGCCACATCTCTCCTGAGTACGGATGCCTCGTGTAGACGACGTCTCGGCTCGGATAGATGTGCCAGCTTTGTACTCTTCAATGGTCTCCTAGGAGCTTGCTCCCTTCCTTTTTGTATTTTGCTTTAAATTATTCCGATAAGATATCAATAAAAATGGCTTTGCAAACCTTCCTGTCAACTTGCTGAGCGTTGCTTGGAGCGTGCGTGGAGCAGCACCGACATAAAGTCAGCCGCCTGTCGGTACGCCGCGACTACGACAGCAACATCGGAGCTCTCGACACTGAAAAGATTTGGTGCCATCACAATTGCTACATAAACAGAGGAACCAGAGGAGAGTTGAGCCCTGGTATCAGCAGCTAGTGAAGAGCGTAGCGTACCCATGCTGTTCGAGGTCATCTTGTTCTCGTGTTCGTGCTGAGCGACTTCGTTTAGCAAGTCGAGCAGCCAAAACACAACACTTTCATGCAGCTTTGGTAAAGCCGAGAGAGTCTGCAGCACCACCTTCGGCTCTGGGTCCTAAAGCACCGTACAGCTCCGTTGTTAGTATTTCCACATTCTCAAAAGTCAAAAGAGTTTCGTACCACGAGACTGCAAGCGAGAGAAATGTTTTCTTCCGGAAGCATGTTGAACAGACTCACTGGGAGCTCCGGAACCAAACCTGCGCAGCAACAGTAAATGACGTTAGATAGACGTCAAGCACGGTTCTCCCTTAGCCAAAGCAACCTTGATGAGCGAGGCCATGATGTGTACGTCAGAGCAGTCCTCGAAGGTGCCGTCATTAATTGACTGTTTGACGGCATTGAATTCCTCCTTTTCGGGCGCCAAGCGGAAAACTCCTTCCGTGTGTGGTCCATCGTGGGCTAGAAAGCAGCTCTTCATCATCTCCAGTACAGCAGGCAGTTTGGTATCGTAGCCTTCGACCACTCGCTTGGACACCTTTTCGAGCGGTAAGCCAAACTGGTGGTTTATCATTCGCCACTCGTCTGGAAGTCCTTCATAGCGCGCTAGCTCCGGGTTGTACGTCACGTGAATCTCCCCTCGAGTCTTGTATGGACAACTAATGCGTTCGCCACGCGATCGCTTGTTTTCATAGCCAAATCGCGTTTCCGGGTCGTTAGCGCCTCCAGTCTCAAGAAGAGCAACTGGGGAGGTGGGGGCTCCGCTCGACATCTCATCCACCTGGTTGTTGTCGTCACAGAGTGCGATGTTGTACATCTCATCCGCCTGGTTGTCGTCACTGTCCCCGCTGATGCATCTACAGCTTCTTGATTGTCCTTTGCATTTCTCGAAGAAGAGCTGCGAGCGTCAGTTGACACAACTCGACCACTTGCTGTTTGCTGTTGCGGGTGCTGCTCTTCATGCCGTGGAGAACCACAACTTACATCGCGTTCTTTAAGATACAAAGTACGCTGGTCATCCATCAGCTCCGGACACGACGATGCAGGGGATGGCGATGTCGTTTCTGAATGAATGCGTGGGGCGCGTGTCGGATAGTGTATGGAGTGCAGTCCAAAGCCCTGCCACGCCATCACAAGCTACAGCATTTTCAGGTCCGTGAGGCAAGCATAAATATATCCCCAAATACTCACACTCTGCAGATCAACATTAGCTCGCATGAGCTTCTTCACGACTTTCAGCACAGCTGTGCGACACAAGTCAACGGAACACTTCAGCAGGTTAGTACGAATCCAGGTGAGCAAGCCAATATAATAGCTCCCCAACCCGGAGTATTAGTCAGGACGTGGTCCAATATACGAGAGCACTCGATAGCTTTCGTGGAAGAGCGGAACTGGAACCCGTACGTGTGGCTGTCCAGGCCTGCGAGTCGACGGAAGTGGGTATCGTCCTGAGCACTTTGCCACCAATTGCAACTTGCACTAAGGACGTCGTTCACAATGACTGCACCGGACTCCAGGACCACGATGCGGAAGCGCGCCTCGGACGTGTATCGGTCGATCTCGGCGCAAATGTGGATCTGCGCCAAGGCACCGCGCGTGATCGGCTGAATTCTGCGCCGGCGAGTCGTTTCAACGCCATCAGCTGGTCCACCGGGCTCCGCTAGCACAGTATCCTGTCGATGGAACGGCTTTCGAAACCGGACGGAACTGCCGCTCCCTATTTGCAGCGGCGCTAGTGTGCGCTGAACACTGCAAGAAGACTGGAGCGTTCCGCGAGGAGTGAAAAGCAAGTGCCTCGCAATCTGGTTCCATTGTTGGATCGGGTCTCTATGTTCCTACCTGCTACGCCTCGTCCTCGCTCTCGTCCTTTTCGCGAGTCTCGATCTCGCTCAGCATCAGTTGGTATTTCGTGACGACACGCTGCAACGCGCGGTTCGACGCGATCGTCGGCAGGATGTGTGACTTCAACACGTCTCGTTTTACGAGGTCCTGTTCCATCAGTCCGTGTTGTCAGTCCTGGCAGCAAAGGTAATGACGAGTTGCAAATGCAGTGGATAGGTACGTACCAGGACCAAGGGTTCCCACTCGCCGTCTTCTTCGCTGGCAGTGCTCCGGGTTGACGGCCTACAGCAGAGAACGCATCCCAAGTCATGTTACTACATGAAAGCTCTGCCAGGTGAGAAACACTTACGCGTGGAAGGGACCCATCATTTCAGCGCACAAGTCATCGAGTCTGGTCACGTCCTCGTCGTTCGTCAGGAACCTGGCATACGCTTGAATCCTGGTGGTCGAAAGGTGAAGGTCAGCGACGACAGTTCTAGCTGTGGGTTCCCGAGTTCGACCACGTACCAATAGCGATACTCGGTCGAGCTTTTGAGCACGACCGCTGCGGCCACCTGGTGCTCGAGGTGCGAGCGCGTCACATTGCGCTGCATCAGTGGATCCGACATGCCTGAGAGCATGGCCGAAGCGATTCCTCGCTGCGTTCGGCCATAACCAGAAGCGTTTTGGAGCCGCCGCAATGGCCCAATCTAGCGACAAAAGGTGAACTGATTAGAATATTCAACCGAAACCAAGCAGTGAAAGGCACGCACAGGAACGCTTTTGACTGCCACTGCATCCGTAGGAGAGCTGACGCGAAGTCGGAAAACACAAAACTGTCGTCTGCCACTCGCATCCTGCACCAAACATAACAAAAAATAATCAGAGATTCTCCAGATAGCTGTTAGAAAAAAGGAGGGGGTACCATGAGGACATCGCCGTGTCAAAAGTGTACGACAGCAACCTGGAATTGCCCTTCGTTTCGGAGTTCGACTCGGCAAACGTAATGAGTGGCATCCCTTTCGCTGTCACTTGACACCGAAGCAGCGTCAGCTTGCGATGATCCTCTAGCGCGATCTACATACAACGCAGTACGAAATAGGATTATAAGCTCGCTAGCAACGTAAGGCCTAGTTGGAGAAAACACACGCACATGCGTCATCGCCTCAACTGAACTTGAAAGCACAAGCTTGCGGGCATCTAGGTCCCACATGTTTAGGTCGCCAGTCACTAGGATCACTAGCAAATAGGGAGTCGCTCACGCTGCATTCCATCACCGAGATAGCACTGCCCAGAGCTGTCAAAAGCACAACATGAAGGTCAGCTTCACAGTATGTTGGAATTCACCCTACGCACCAATGCACGGGAAAAGCCGTCGCCCGCTGCTGCTTAGAATTAGGAGGTCGCCATTGTGAGCTCCAACAGCGCAGTAGCTTGCATTTCCGACGGCGCAGACCGCTCGACCAGGGATACGGTCTATCCACTTGACTTCGCTGCCTTCCGAGCATTGAAGCGTTGAATACACTGGACCTAACTCTGTGCATATCAAAAACAATAGGAGTTTTCAGCGATCATTTTACCGAATAGCCAGCCCTCCCGATCGTAGCGCACCTATAATTTCTTCTGGCTGAGGATTTTTCAGGTTGTGAACGGTAACTTCTACGACGGCCTTAGAGGCTGTGGTCACCAAGCCATTTCTTGATCTACCGTTCGATGAAGCACCAGCCTGTGTACTGGTGTCGATTTCTACGGAGAACTGCAGTCGAAACGGGAAATCAGGTAGCAATTTTCCACCACTAGCGACCCCAGCACTACTGCTCACACATAACGACCGCCATGCATAAGTACAACAAACAACTACATGTAGCCCCACTCAGTAAGGAAACGAACCTCTCATTCAGAAGTCTTGGCGTTCGTGCGACAACTTCCCGCGACTTTGCCACCACAACAGCAGCTTGAGCGGCAGGGCGATCACTTTCTCGCTTCCTTTTCAGGGAAACACCATCGACGCCGTTCTTCTTCACTTCCACCTTATGCGATTTCGACGATGTGTCGTTGCCCGATGTCGCAGCAGATTTTTCCTTAGGGATGGACCTAGTCTTCTCACCGTGACCAGGTGCAGGGCTTGGCTTGAGTGTAGCGGAATTTGAAGCTTCAGGGACAACACTAATCTCATTTCCGCTAGTCGATGCCATACGAGCATCCAACAGTGTGACGTCTGACGCTTTCGGTGATACAATCGTGGGGCCCAAAATATTGCGAATTTTGTTCTGCGACGAGGCGGGATTGTTGACCAAAGAAGCCCCGTCAGCTACAGGAGAGGGATCCGCGTCAGCTACAGGAGAGGATGCGCGTCAGCTTGAAGCACCGGAGCTATTCGTTTCTTGTCACTTTTGCTTGCTCCACTTGGAGGCCTGTTTGGTGGCACACTTGACGTCTGAGTCCCTAGCTTTTTCTTCTTCTTTGGAATGAGTGTATTTGTTGTGTGGCTGACTGTCTGCGGAATACTGGCGCCCGAATTCCGACTTACAGCCAAGGGAGGTGACGTTGTCGACTTTTCTTCAAGCTACAAGTAGCAGGACATGTTGTGTTATAGGCGAACTCTATCCCATATTGGGTCAACTTACGTACCTGGAGTTGAATCGGATTTTCCACTAATGTTGACGCAAGTGTAATGCCAGCTCGAGACCCATACTGCATACACACGAAATTACCAAGTGTGAGAGCCTAAATGTTATAGGTTATAGTGACAGGAAAGCAACATACCTTTGCTTGGAGCAATTTACTTTGCTGTGCATCAGAAATTGGAGTGCCAATCTCGTCACCCCCAAACTGAAAGCAGCAAATAGAGCCATCCAGCGAGCAAGCGAGGAGGAGTGACTGAGAGCTCGACCAAGTCAGGTCCGTGACTGACGCGTCAAAACAATCTTTGATGACCGCCAATGGACGTGCTAGATGTGCTAGCCAGATGCTCACAGTAGCGTCATCGCCACCTACGGCACAGCACGCAAATTCTTTGTCCGGATCTGCCTTCGTCACTGCGAAACCAAATCGTCCAGCACAATATCAGGACGAATCACAGATTAATGTCTTCACCACCTCACCAACGTACCGAGCAGCTTTGGGTTGAATCGCGCACTTGTAACAACGCCTTGGTGGCCCACGAACTTGAGGTCATTCATCCAGGATCCGCGGTTTAGAAGAGCTGCAATATTTTTCTTCGAGCTGAAAGCGTGCGTCGCACAGAGTACCGAGCCATCAGGAGACCATGACAACCGACGGAAATGCGACGTAGACGAGCATCCTTCAAACGGCTCCGTGACCACGTCCGACTCCTGCCAGTCGGCTACTTTCCACATGCGCACAGTTTTGTCCTCTCCGGCACTCGAAAGGTACTGCAGCATAAGATAAAACCCCACCAACCATTCATCAGTCATAGCGGAATCTCCAACCGTCCAGTGCACATCTACACACCTTGCCCACCGGATCCCACGCGACGCCTTTGACCCAACCGCTGTGTCCTGTGAGCGTCTGCAGTGGCTGAGTCATGACTTCACTGAGTCCGCCAACGCCCACATCCCAGATCAAAATGGTGTTGTCAATGCTGCAAGTCGCAAGCATCCGGTCATCCGGAGACCACGCCACGTCCGCCACATCTGCCATAAACAACAAGCATAAGCACTACAGTCGTCTCTACAGCCTCTCAGCCCTCTTCCTCACCCATTGTGTGTCTCTCGAGCGTCGAGCAGCGCACCCAGTTCTGCTTATTGGGTCTGGCATTGGAGCCAAAGGGAACTGGAGCGGTCGCTCCTCCCTGAAGCTCGTACAGCAGCACCAGCTGGTCATCGGAGCCTGACGCCAAGTAGCGGCCATGGCCCGCCCAGCGTACGCAGTTGACGGCCTGTTGGTGGTTCGCGAGCGTCGCGAGCAGCTCAAAAGTGGCGATTCCTCCCTCTGGTGGCGTCTGCAGTGACCAGATCTTGACTGAGTTGTCTCCGCCAGCCGTCGCGAACAGCTGCAGCGTCGGGTGCGCGTCCACGCCGTAGATGGCGCAGACTACGCAGCGAAAAAGACCAGAGTTCAACAGTTAATATCGAGGTTTATGGAGAGCGATTAAAGGGTCGCGGTTGCGTCGTCAGCTAGAATGGCGTCTCGGTCGACAGAAGATAACGCACCTGTGCCTGACGAGTTCTCGTGCTTGACGTCCTCGGGCTTCTCCAGCAGCATCTCCAGGCGTGTGTCTTGCTGGTAAAGTGCAAATGCCTGTGTAATGTAATACAAAGGCTAAATGATAGGTTTTGTAACTAAGTGCGATTCTAAAATTGTAGACATGTGTCAGATGGCTTCATTACAAGTTGCACTTGTTGAAGTTGTCGAAGATGCGAGCTGCACGACGCTGCGCCACCGTCTTTTGCTGTTGTTGTGGATGGCGCCAGCGATTTCAATCAGCAGGAACGAGCGCGGTGGGCTGAAGCTTCTCTTCTGGGCTACGCATGGCCAGCGCTGGGCGGCCAAATGGGACATCCAGAACGAGCACAGTGATCCGTGCCTCGACAGGGTTCGTGAGCAATTCAATTCACGTCTCAACTTTGCCATCACGTTCCGTTGTCTTGTTGCTTAGTGGTTCGGCATCGAATGCGATCGCAATGGCCGCATCCGGTCCATGTGAGTAGAAGAATCCTAAGTCTCACGTGAATTTCATGCTTCAGTCAACTTACCTGTTTTGTTATACTTTGCTTTGTCGCAGTCGCCTGGCTAACAACAATCTTATGGGGTTCTACCACCAGAGTTCCCCGCAAAGACTTTTCCGGTTTGCAAGAGCTGTAAGGAGACTTTCTACTACTTGAACAACTCTTCATACGAAAACTAACCATTTTGTTTACAGAGATTTGAGCTCGAATTTCCTGACGGGTTACGTGCCTGCAACATTGTCACAATTTCGTGCACTACGTACACTTCGGCTTGACGGAAACCACTTCGTGGGCGTCATTCCAGCGCCACTGGCGGGGCTGACAAAGCTAGAGTTCCTGTAAGGACACATTGGCTTCTGACGTATCTATTCACCGCGTCTTAACTATCGTACGCTACTAGGGAACTGCAAAACAACAACTTCGATCCTGCCAACGCGAACGGAGGGGTTCTGCCTGCAGCAATTCAGCAACTCACAGATTTCGAAGGACAGCACTGCCACATTATCTCCTGAGCTACAACTTATAATTGCATTCCTCACGCATTAAGTGAGATGCAGAGACAAATGACGGTGATGCAAAATAGTTCCATTCGCATTCCGTGGTATCAACGTAAAATTGACGTCTCGATAGCTTATGCAGCCAAGTAGGGGCAATGCTGTCTTCAATCAATCATCGTCGTCATCGTCATCGTGGTGGTGGTGGTGGCGGAGGAAGCGGGGCATGAACTCCTCGCCAGCCTCTTGATCCGGTGTCGTGGCAGCTAACCCCAGCACGCGCTTGTTGTTAGTTTCTCCACAGCAGGTCGAAGCATCACCAAATGCGAAAGCAGAGGCGATAGCGATAGCAAGAACGATCAACTGGACGGTACGCATTGCGACAGCAGCTCGAAGAGAAATTCGGAAGTGTGAAGCAGACTACCGGCAGTCGAAGCAATATTCAAGAAAACTCTCGCTGCGAAAAGTGTATGTTCTTCAAGGGGAGGAAAAGAATGAAAGACCGTTTGCTAGCATCAATGAAAATGTACAGTTGTTGACGTCTTACGCGATCTGCATCAGACATTTTTCGTCGACGGCGGGTTTGATGTGGGCGGTGTAACGTTATCCTGATTCGAGTAGGCGTGCAGACAGCCATCATCGGATAACTTGGAGGCGCCAAGCATGCGTACCGTCTTGAAGGGGTCCACCACGAGGTCAAAGAGACCCGAAGCCAACTCGGCGCGCGGCTCCATCTTGAAAACTCGACCGCTTGCGTTAAAGTGGAAGCGCGAGATGAAGGGGAAGCCGTAGGTCTTGCCCACTAGCCGTTGCACCATCTCTTCATCGGCTAACAGCGGCTGGAAAAAGTGCTTGATCGTGTCGCGCGAGATACGAAGCGTAGAGCGACCGACGCATTGCACCACATACACGTCTGGGTCTTCACTCTCCAGGAGCTGAATCTGCTCACACTGCAGCAGCATCTCCGCGTGATACCGCGAGTAGTTGTGCCATTGCTCCAGGAACGTGTCCAGGTCACGGAATGCTGGAGACTGCACGTCTGGGAGCATCATACTTCGCAGAAGCGCCTCCGTCTGCCTCGCATTGTGGCGGGTCGGGTCGTACCCGTGTGAGAAGTTCTCGTAGTACGCGTGCACGTTAGCCGATACGAGCTGCTGCGAGTTTGCTCGTCGTGTGAGGTGCAGTGCTGACAGCAGCGTCTGGCGTCTCTCCAGTGCGAAAACTTGTTGGCGCATCCGCTGCATCTCCTGTCGCGCGAGAGTCGCTCGTCGGTGCTGCGTCTGGTTGGGACCGGTCGTGGGGCTCTGCACACGTCGGAAATGCGCGTTGCTTGGCGCGAACTTGCTCAGCGTGTGGCAGTTCTTGGACAATCGGGGTGCGCGTCGTCGGCGTTGACGCGTAGCGAACACTTGGAGTTGCTGGGGCGGGGAGGCATCGACGTCCAGACGCTCGTCTTCTTCTTCGGCGAGAGGCTGCGACGCCCAGCGCGTGAGGCTGCGCTGGTTGAGGCTCGAGAGCATGGCGTTGCGCAGCTCCGAAGGGCGGATCGAGATGTGGAAACGAAAGGCGTCGGGGGCTATTTTGGCCTCGAGCTGGACACCTGACCGGCGACTCCATTCAAGCGTGGAAGATCCGTCGTTTTACTCGCACGGAGGCGCTGGGACACTGGACGACGGCGCTGCGGGTTCTGGGCTCTTCTGCGGTTATTACTGACAGCTCTTTTCGAGAAGAGAAGCAGAACATTGCGCTCTTCGGAGGTGGGGCATGCAACTCCGTGGTCACGTGTAATGGTAAGGCACCTGCTTGGGGCCGGAAATAAACTCTGGAGGCAGTTAGAGACTGTAGCCATTCTCACACGTCGCAAAGATGTCCCTCTTCGAAAGAGTGACTATCTTCCAGTGCGCAGCCATTCATTCTGGCATGAGCGAGCTCTACAAGGAAGCGGCGGCGCTGCTGGCCAAGCTGGAGAAGCGCCAGGGCGGCCTCAAGAGCCTGGCGTACGCAGAGACGACGGTGCACAAACGCAGCTCCTTCGCGCTCGTATGCGAGACGTTGCGCTACAAGCCGCTGCTGCGGAGCTGCTGGCGGCCGTTCCGGAGTGCCACAAGGCGCTCAAGACACCCAAGGACGCCAAGGAGCCGGCTGCGCTCGTGTTCGTAGCGCTCTATGACCTCCTGTTCGGTCGGCAGAAGATCCAGGGCGGGGGTTACGTCAAGAAGGCGCTCATGCAGCACCAGACGGCGTTCCGAGCGGCGCTGGCGAGACTCAAGATCAAGAGCAAAGTGGCGTCCAATGAGGCGCTTCTGCCACCTGAAAACCGCAAGCAGCACCTCGCTCTGCCTCGCTACGTGCGTGTCAACTCGCTGCTGGCTTCTCCAGAAGAGGCCGAGGCTTTCACACGCGAGTTCGACGCTAAAAGGACCGCGACGTCCGAGATTTGCTGGTGCTTCCCTCGGGCACGGAGCTGCACGAACACGAAATGGTCTACAGCGGCAAAATGGTGCTGCAGGACAAGGCTAGTTGCTTCCCGGCGTTCGTGCTGCACGGAGAGCATTCGGATGCCAAGGACAAGCAGGGCGATGTGATCGACGCCTGTGCGGCGCCTGGAAACAAGACGAGTCACGTGGCAATGCTGCTACAGCAACAGGATGGCGACGGAGAGGACGGAACTAGCCCAAAGCGACGTGTGTTTGCCTTTGATCGCTCTGCCAAGCGACTTGACTTGCTGAAGCGACGGATGACACTCGCAGGCGCTGCTACGCGCGTACAGGCCGAGCTGCAGAGTTTCTTGGAGGTCCCTGTGGATGATGAAATGTATCGCAATGTGCGCAGCATCCTGTTAGACCCTTCGTGCTCAGGATCTGGCATGACAAACCGTCTGGATCACTTGTTAGATATTGCGAGTGCGCGCGACACAGTGCTTGAAGCCGATGGAGCTGAATACGAGCAGGACACTGCGAAGCGGTTGCAGTCGCTTGCTGATTTTCAGCTAGAAGCGCTGCGCAAGGCCTTTTCGTTCCCGCAGGTTGAGCGTGTGGTGTATTCAACGTGCTCGATTTTCCAGAAGGAGGACGAGGAAGTTGTTGCTGCGGCACTGAAGTCGGAGGAAAACGTTCGTGCAGCACGGCCGTTTGCGTTGAAGCCTGCACTTACCTCTTGGCCACGTCGTGGGCTTGAGGTTGCAGGTCTCTCGGCTGAGCAGGCTAAGGCACTCGTACGTGCAAACGGTCTCGAAGACTCGACAAATGGGTTCTTCGTTGCATATTTTGAACGCACTGAGCGAGTTGGCGGCGCGGAGGAGGCAGTGAGCACGGAAGTCAAGAGGAAACCTGGAAGCACCGCTTCCGAGACCATCGAGGCTTCGGATACGTCTGCCAATGCTGGCAAGAAGCGCAAAGTGCTGTCAGACGCACAGAAGGAAAATCGCAAACGTCGAAAGCGCGAGAAGCGCAAACAGAAGCCCGGTCACTCGAAGACGACTGAAGAAGATGACGAGGAGTAAGCAGTCTTTGAGCTCGTATTGTTATAGCGAATAGAGCAGATCGCTTTCAGAAAGATCGGTGTGCCTCTCGTTGAAGATTCTATGCGTGACAGAGTACTGTTGTAGCATGCCGTCAGGTGAAAGTTGCAAGGACACACCGTTCACGATCTGTCAGCACAGCGACTGCATCAGCCAGCGACAATCGACACGGAACTACCGGCAGGACCGCCTGCGGAAAACGCGGTACGTATACGTACTGCGGTTGCCCCATCGACACTGCTTCAATACGAGGATAGCAGCATCGGTACGACATCTTTCGCGGGGGCACGGAGATATGAACCGTCCGAGGTTCATTTCACGACATACCCGACGGAGTATCGGGGCTTGATGGTCGCCGTCTCAATTTTTTCATCGTCTTGCCTGAGCACGAGGGTTCAAAGCTGCGTGGCTTCTTCCAGGTGAGCAACGTGGCCAGTGGCAAGTGCTTATTGTCTTAGGTTTCTAGCCAAAGCCAAGGGAGTTGAGCTGATGCTGTTTCTTCTGCATAATTTCATAAGGTTCGTGGCCACTCTCCATTGCACCGAGAGCCTGAAGCCGTCGTTGGAAGTACTCAGTTGATAGAGCCCCCTTCTGCCGCTCGATTTGCTCCAGTTTGCTATTGCTTTGTGCTGCAACGAGGTCGTATTGACGTCGAGCACCGAGAACGAAATCATGCTTTGCCTCCAGTCGGCGATTGTCGGACGCCATCTTCTCCTGCTTCTGACGCAACCATTCAACACGCGCACCGTCTTCTTTCCGTACGTCTCCTGTCACTGCTGCAATAGCCAATTCCAATTCCTGCAAGTAATTTATACAACCAGTACGCTGTAGAATCCGCACCTGCCACCGTGCACACGCAGAAAAATGCACTACATCCGCCGCTACACCACCATCCCTGCTGCCGCGGGGGCGATGGCGTCTTTGTTTCTTTTTGTCGTGAACATTTTGGTGAAGCTTGAAAACTTTAGGTGACACACGTTCATTTGAAGACACGTGCAAGCCTACGCCACGCTTCAGTTCTTCGTCGTATACGAGAGCAAAATCGCTCAAAGCGAGGTATACCGTTGAGCAGTTTACCAGAGCATCATTTACGTCTTCTTCGTTGTGAAGCCGGCCACCCCCAATTTGCTCGAGTCTCCGCGGAGCGTATCTCACAAAGCGCCAGCGTGCCAAACGCATGATGCCTTCGTTGGTTTCCACTGCATATTCACGCGTGGCTAAGTCGTCTCCGTAGTATTCTTTTGAAGGGGTCAAAGCTTTCATGGCCACGATGCGAAAGGGCTTCTGACCACGCAGACAGGGATCCTGAAGCTTCTGTACTGCTTTTTCCAGTTCTGGCTGATACTTTGTCGGAGATTCAGCACTGTCAAGCCATCCCGGACACCCGAGATAATAACTTGTGTCAGTGAGTAGCGAGGTCAAGTCGTCAGCATCACCATCATCGCTTGTAGAATCCAAGTACTCGCCATTTTGTGAATTGACGAGACAACGAGTATCACGATGTTTCCGGGGCACTATCGCAGCGGGGTCAACACGGAGCCAGAAGTCGTCGGTGGAGGTGACTTCATCGTAGCGCGACTGATTTCGAAAGTCCACCTGCATTGACATCAGGCACATATTCTTTAGCTCGATGGCAAAGGTCGCTAGAAGCTCGCACGCAAAGCAGCGTACAATAGTGAAGGTCATTTGAGGCCCCGCAGAGCTGTCTTGTGCAGGACGGCTACGGCCATCCGGACCAATCGAAAGAGGCAGGTCGGAGCAGGAGGAAAGGAGGCAGATTTGGTCACCAAAGTGGATCGGCGTCTTGGTCGCTGTGTTGCCGTCCTGAATTCCGGCACTCCTGTCGTATTGACATGCCAAAAGGGAACATGGTTATCGACAGACAATAACACCCAAGAGGGGACAGCGCAGACACCTACGGGTGAATGCGTTTCGAATCGCGCTTGAATTCCTCGAAAGCCAAATGCGGATTCTTGGTTTGGCCATAGGCAACAGGTGGAGGGGGCGCCAACGACTTGGCATTTGCGAACGCTTGCCCTCCTCTCAGCAGCGCCATCGCGTGCATCAGCTTTTCCTTCAGCGACTCGCGCACAGCTGGAGCTCCCGCCTCGTTCTCCATTTCGGCCATAGCAGCGGCACAAACCGAGGCCAACTTTTTCAGTAGGTCGTTTCTTGGCACGAGAGCATCGCGGCGCTGCTGTAGGTGGACGGTCCCCTCTCTGTAGACTTTGGTGGCCATGAAGTGCTGGTACTGCTCGAACGAGGAGGACGCCTCGGGCAGCTGCGCGACCCCTTCGCGAGTTGGGGCAGCGCATGTCGTCGGCGCTGCACACTTCGATCGTCTGTAGGTTCCACGTGCTGAGTTTGGTGAGGGCGGCGCTTGGCTGCGAAGGCAAACGACGGCGCAGGAGGCAGCAGGGGCAGGGAGCCCGTCGACGCGCTCTGGTGCGGCTGCTTCCGGAGCTGCTGCTGCTGCAGCACGTGGACCAGAGTGCTCCCTGCGCGCACCTGTACGACGCGCTCGCGGCTGCGCTCCACGAGGTCATGGATGAGCTCTCGCTGCGCCATGGCCCCTACAGTGCAGCCTTTGAAGTAGGTGACTGAACCAACAACATTCGAGCGTTATTCAGTGTTATTTGGCCAATGAACTCTCAGAAAAAGGTGACTGGTTTTTTCGTCAAAATTTCATCTTTTGAAATGAAAAATATGTGTGACCATGGTGAATTACAAACTATGATCATACCAGAAAATACGAGTTCATACCGTAAAAATTCCCACTGGGTCTGACCAATTCCAACCAATACCGGTAAATACAAAATCAGTTGTGTGACATTATTTTTGCTTTAGTGACACACCCGCAAACGCGTGGTGTGCGGCCATTCAGCATTCAGAGCCCGCTCGCAGAAGCCAAGAAGGCGACGTGGAGCCCGTGCGATCGCCAGCGCTGGCAGCAGACGGTCCACGCCCCGCTCGCTCGCTATGTACGTATCTGCTCCTGCTTCTCCGTGTGTCCGTCATCTAATGTGTGTTGCGATGTGCTTTTCTTGGTGTAGAGGAAATCGCGTGTTCGCTAGACAAGGCTCGCAGTGTACGCCTCTGCGCCTGCCCAGAAGAGACCACGGAGACGCCAAAGCCGACATGGCACCCAAGCCTACAGCAGCGCGATCAGACTCTTAGACGCATGGTAAGTACTGCTGTCCTACTTGTATGACTCAATGAATGGATTCTAACTTGATGTTTTAGCTATGCTTGTAATATACTATGAATGCCCCGGTGCAAGTGAACGTTGGTCTTGATCGACTAGCTTATAATGTGTCAAGCATTTACGGTTATGCAGCGCTGTGCCTCCAGTCAGGCAGCCCTTTATTATGTTATGGATGCTATGTATTTCTGCTACAGGTTAACTCCGAGCCGGCTTCAAGCGGATAAATACTGGCAAGGCAGTTGGCGGCGTCGGATCCACTACAGCTCCCCGCTCAACACGGTCGTGGAACTGCGCGGTGTGGTCGTCAAGTTTGCCGGCTTTGTGGATGGTGCGGAGAGCCTTCAACGCGGTGCCGGCTGCAAGTGCGGACGACCCATTGGCTTTCAAGAATGCGAGCGTGTTGTCTTGCGCTTGCTGGCCAGCGTTGAGTACCTCACTCTTGAATGCAGGAGACGCTTCATCAAGCGCAAAGCCTGTCGGTAAGAACAGCATCATATATCCTACAGTGTGTCTAAACTGGTATAGCGTGGTTTTTTCACAGATCGCGCTGTATACACGCGTGGCTCGGCCGTAAACCACTCGTACCAAACTGCGGATAGCGACTACGAGCCCTTCTTCTTCGGGCGTACGGTTGGTTGATGTTGCTGGACTGTCGGTCTAACTTCTTGATGACCTGTAACCGGTCGTGCGTTGGCTGTTGAAGTATCTGATTGAGGGCGCAGCTGTGCCTCGAATGCTAACTGCCATTGTTCGAGACGTTTGTTCTGTAGGACCAACAGCTCAATTTGCTTGGACTGACGCTTGACGATCTCCAAGACTGCAGAGGAGTCGCAGCTACATTCCTGAGCGCTAGGGGTTCCGGGGTGGGTTGAAGGCATGTCGTATCGTGGCACTCCAGGCCAGAACCTCAGCTTCTCCGATTGCTCGTGCCGCCATGATCTTTCGCATCCTGCACACAAGCGCGCTACTCTCCGCAAGTAGCAGCAAGTCGGGGTAGTGAAGGACTAGAGTCGCCGCTAGGCACTCTGCTACGGCATCATCCAGATTAAGTGCAGTGTCGGCAAACGCGACGGTGTTCGTGAACACCAGCGCTTGAAGCTGCAGGGCACGGTCGCGACAGAGAGGGTCAAGCGCATGGAAAGTCGGAAGTCGTGCACCTTCTTTTGGTGTCCACCCGCTCAGCACGCGGGATACCTTCTGGTCCGCCTGGGTAGTACCCAGCATGTACCCGAAGGCTTTATTCACTCGGTCCAACTGCCAACCCCTCGTTCGATGATACAGTTTTCGGCCAAGCTGCCGTTGTTAGCGTGCATCGCCGCACCTCGGCGGAACGAGTGAGAGGTAAGTCCGGGTGTGAGCCGTATTTGTCTTTCTTCTGCAGCTTTCTTGACCTCCACTAACAACCTATTCACGTACGCTTGTGCACCAGGTACCTGTCGCTTTATTGCAGACGGCTGGTCACTTTGCGAAGACTCCACGTTGTCGTCGGCTTCGAGCAGCTCTACAAGGCTCAACTCCTCAACGTCGCCCACGCTAGAAGTGCTGCGCTTCGTGCTGAGGAATTGTGGAAAGAAGCGCTTGTTTGGAGCCACTTGCATTGCAAGAGCAGCAGCTAGCGTAAAAGTGGGCATGTTAAGAAGTCCGTTGGGTCCTTAAACAAGGAGACCCCTGAAGTAATGCTGTCTTCACTCGCTTGAACCGGAGGAATAATACACCACCTAATTGAATAGCAAGAACTACATAGCAAAAACGTTGATAAGACTTACCAGGTAGTATTGAGAGCTGCTGCTTCTCGAGCTGCTCTGCGTCTGAGCTACGGCCGTACAGGTACCACATCATCACAACCACAAAGGCATCTAGGTACATGCTGTCCGCAGCGGCAGATGTATAGAGTAGCTGAACGATGTTGTGCAAGTCTTGCTTGGAGCACGGGGTGCTTTCTTTTCGAAGCCACCGTCCTCGCGATTGTTACAGAACTTACCGAGCCCAGAAAGAACCTTTTGCAGCTGTGGCTTTACTATGGCCCCCTGCTGCGGATATTTGTCGAGCAGCCAGTTCTTCACGTTACCGAAGTAGGCGAGGCACGTATTCGTCGAGCGAGCCTTGTCCGTCGATCTAGCTAGAAAATAAGCATACTTGTCTAACATAATTCTAAGTACCTTACCTGTCGCGTCACCGCGAATTAGCTCGTGAGCTTTACCAAGTGTCATGTCCTCGGCTTGAAGAAAAACAGTAAAGGAGTTTACCGCCGTCACTCTAGCCTTCTTGCTGTTGGCCGGGGCCAACGATGCGATCGACATGACTTGAAGTCAACTGCTTCTTCTCTAACTATGAAGGCGCAACTACCGTCACCTTGGTTGGAAACTTCTCGATATTTTTAGAATATGCATTTGTATGAGGTTTTGTATAGAATAAAAATATTCTCAAAATATTCCAACTAAATATGGTTGGAATGGTGGGAACTTAGCATGTTTTTACAAGCCTCAGTGATTGGACAAAAATAAGCAAATGATCCGCTCTCATTGGTGGATCCGCTGGATATAGAATCACACAGACTAATCTCGGTTGGAATATCACGGATATTATACCATACCACCAACTACGAGTTCATACCAAAAGTACGAGTTCATATCAAAAGGTACGCGTTTATACCAAAAGTACGACACACGCACAAATTTCTGCCATGTGTTCACTTTCAAATTGGCGGGATGGGGAACGTTCGTGAGTTGGTGAAGGGAGGTCAAGCCACAGCAAACGGAGTGATCAAGAAAGCAACACAGTCAGTTTACGAGTCAAGCTTTAATAAGTTTGCGGAGTTCTGTCTTGCTAATGGGTACCCAGACCCCCATACGGAGCGACACCATGAACTTCCTGCTGTGTTGGTGGCGTACCTCCAAGTATTTCCGCGTCCAGTACCGTGTCGCTACAGACGGCAGAGAAGGCAAGGTCTGCTGTCGCTAGCTACTACTCTTCTCACAAAAACAGTGACGGAACAGATGTGAACAAGTGGACTACGGTGGAAGACGAAAGCGGAAGCAAGCGAGGATATGGAAATCCGGCCCGGGACCCGTTTGTACGCCAGTTCATGCGCGGTCTCAAGAAGAAAAAGGCAACAGAGTACGTGGCAGCCAGAGCTGTTCCTGTCTCGCTTCAAATGGTCGGGGTCTTGCATACCTTTCTGGATTGGCCTGGCATTGTCGAGGGATTCACTCAAGAGTGCCGGTTTTGGTTTATAGCCGTTTCGTCATTTGCCTTTTATGGCATGTGCCGAATCAACGAGGTTCTGACTTTAAAATGGAGAGACATATCGCTGCACCAGTTCCGATCCAGCGTCGTTGTCCCCGACGAAATGATTGAATTTGGAACATACGCACTCTTCAACCGCAAGACGGAGGTGGCAGAGGGGCGTTCCTACAATCTCCACAACCTAACCGAAGAAGAATCTCCGATCAACGCCTACAAACACTTGTGTAATTGGGTGGTCTTCGCAACGAAGCACAAAGGACACAAATGGAGTGGTGATGACTACGTATTCCCGGCGCTTACTGGTCCCAGCAAGAAAGCTATCAAAGGCAACGGCGATTCTACAGGCTGTGAGAAGGTGGCTATTGGTTGGGGCAAGAAAATGGGAGAGCAGAGTTTCATCACTCTACTTAACTGTATTGTCAATTCTTTGAACCGGAAGGGCCAAAAGACTCATGGCTTCGTTGCCAAGGATTGGTACAACTGTTGGTTCACGTCCCACACGTTCCGCCGCGGTGGGGCTCAGTACCGCTTCATGTATGCGAATCCAGCACGTCGCTGGTCGTTACGGATGATCAAATGGTGGGCCGGCTGGAGTGTTTCCGAGTCGACGGAGATGCTGGTGCGCTACCTACTTGACCTCACTGTTCAAACGGAGGACAGCGAACTCGCAGACTGTCTGGCGCCTGACAAGAGTTATCTGCATGGGTGTCCTAGCGTGCCTTACGAAGCCAACAAAAACATCGAAGAAGGTCCTGTTCTCAAGCGCCTTCGCCAACTAGAGGCCCTTATGCTGGAGACTAAATCCCAGATTACTAAGCTGAAAGGTTTGGTGACGGGAGGGATATTGGAAACGGCAGGTAACTCGACAAGAGAGCCACAAAGACCGACTAGTGGCGACGCCCCTCTCGATCTCATACCGACATCGGAAGGAGCAGGTCCGGTGATCCCAGCCGTCAGGGACTGGGCTCACCTTTGCCTAATGTGGTGGCTCCCGGACGACTGGGTGCACTTGTTCAAACCTCTCTCAGAGTGGACACAAGGCGATCGAACCAGCGCAGGAGTGACCGGTAGCTGGTTTAGCGTCGCAAAGTTACTTGGTGAAGAAGTCGCGATGTTCGCTACAATGATGGGAGAGTCCGACAATACGCGCTGGGAGAAAGCCGTGTTTCCTGTCTTTCGCAGCTATTACGCTACTCATTATGAAGTCGCGGGAGAAACAGGCAACGAGAACACGTTCACTATTTCGATGCTGGCCTCGTTCATCAGAAAAGATCGCAAGCGTCGCACGAACGTCGCGTGCCCAGCGAAAGAGTTGCCTGAATACTCTACGTATTTGCAGCTATGACGTCGTACTAAGCAGTACGAACTCGTAGTTATTCGTATGAACTCGTACATTTCAGTATGACTCGGCCGTACTATTTCGTATGAACGCTTCGTACCTTTTGGTATGAACTCGTACTTTTGGTATGAACTCGTACTTTTGGTATGAATAAATGTTAGAACCCACGCAGTCTGACCGATGAAAAAGTCGTAGAATTCATCTGTCTTATGTCCTTTGTCTCAGTATGCTTACTGGTACGTGTCATTCCTGCTCGTCGCCTACTTCGGCTTCAGGTACGATTATTTATACTCCTGAAAGGTAGCACAGGGCCCGACGCTCTCAAGTCTTTTGATAATCGCTTTCAACTTGGTCACTTGTTCGATTTGCTCTTCTTCGGCCTTCTGCTTCCGGGCTTGAAATTCAGCAAAGTGTCGGTCTTTCGCTCTCTGATACCGCTCGGCTTTCTTGCGATAGACTCGGTAGTTGGCTTTTAGCTTCTCGTAGGCGTGTTCACTCTGATCTTTCGCTTCACGTGCCAAACGCACACGGCGGCTCTCATTGGAATACTCCACCTGGTTCATTGCGTCGATCTCTTCTTGAGGCGCCATGTCGGTGTTAGCCTTAAGACCAGTCATAAAGACGTTGAATGCCCTTGCTGTCTCGCTGTAGCACTCCGTAGCTTTGTCGACCCGCTCCCCAAACTTTGCTCGGCAGTTCGTGCCCCGAAGTTTGTCAGGGTGAAGGACGAAAATTGCTGCCCTGTAGAGATCGTTGACAGGGACCATGATCGGGCTGAGTTTGTGTCTCGCCTTGCAACGTGCGGTCAGCTCGGTCAGGAAGTGGGCGAACAACTCGGGGTCCAAACTGACACCATATAGTAGGTGTGTCTTCGAAAAGGGTGTCCAAGCCGTCCTCTCCATTTCCTCAACCTCAACCGGCCGAGCATCGAGATCAGCCAGCTGTTTCCGAGCCACTATAGGTTGCATGAAGTATTAAAATACATAAATGACTCAAATAATTACCAATAATTACAATTATGTACCTTCCAGTCGTCGGAACTGGTCGTAAACGCGTTTTTCCTGATGTTTTAACAGGATTTTGTCCTTGTTCCGGGCGTACGAGTCGCGGTTGATCACCTTCCGCGACTTAGGTGGCTTCTTTTACCGCACACCTTGCGATGCTTGGACATGTTCGACTTGGACACCTGCTTGGAGCACGTAGGGCACTGCCCCTTGGGGGGCGTCACTGCTCTCCGTATTCCGACCAATTTCTACGACTAATATAGCCGGAGCTTTTCGGTCACGTAATTTGATTTTTATTGGTCAATAATATTTTTAGTGTGGTCGAATTTGATTGGCTACTAAAAATGTTGTTTGGGTGTTGTTTCATGTTGTTTCAGGGAAAGAAGTTATCTTCAGGCAAAAACTGGGGCATGGATTCATCCACCGGATATCGGTACCAAAATGTAGGATAGTCGGTACGTCCGGTATCAAAAGGGAAAATGTCAAAAGGTGTATGCGGTGAAAAACTTTTGCCAAAAGCGGTTAACGTGCGTCAGAAGGTGTAGTCCACTTTTGTCAGTACTGACAGTAAGTGTGTACGGGGTAAAGTATGCCTGTGTGTGTATGTTTCGTACGTTATTACGTCAATTAGTGTATGCACATAAAATAATTGGCTGCTCTGCGGCGGGTCGAGATCCGAATTCATCAAAAACCGGTGTTCGAGGGTCTTGCACCCGTAAGCGCGCTTTAGTTTCGTGCCTTTGGTGGCCCAGTTCAGATATTCCGGCTGAGGGACAACAATGAACGGCAACGTGGACGAAATCGACGACGTCAAGGAGTGCTGCGGGCGATGGTAACCCACCTTCGTGCATCGGGCGACGCGTGAACGGCGCTCTTGCTTCGCGTACAGCGGCACCACCTACCGGTAGCTCGGCTGTCACTCCCGTCATCAGGAGCTCTCCCCACTCGCAGAAGTGCTCGGAGAGCAACCAGTCTAATTTGGGCTTCATGGTCCTCCCCGGCTATCTCCAAAAACAGCGTCAGTAGGTGTGTGCGGTACAAACGTAGGCACTCGGCTGCTTCACTGCAGCTCTTGCACCCCTTGTGACAAACCTTTCATCACCGCATACACCTTTTGACATTTTCCCGTATCAAAAAGGCTAGCGTTTGGCCTATTATCCAACCACTAGGGGTAGGTTGTACAAGAGGGGTGAAAACTCACTCGCTCAGCAAGCCGAACAACGCCTGTGGTTTAAGACCCGTGTGCGGAGCGCGCGGGCTTAGACCGAGGACCAACCATTGTCACTTCTCGCTCGGCTCGATAGGGTTAAAACCTGCAGGGAACGGGTTTGGGGTGAGGCAGCGCGATATTTTTCCTGTTCACTCCTCGAATTTTGGGGATTGGCATGCCCATGACACCCGTCCCCGAGTGATTACGTTGAGGAAAAACCGCAAATCGCGTAATCTTATCTTGTCCGGTGGATGTATCATCGTCCCAAAACCTGTAGCCATCTGAGCACAAAACCCACGAAAAAGAATAATGAACCTGATAAATCGCATACACCCAGTACATTCGCCAGCCCGGGACGGTAGTCATGGGGGTAGTCACAGTTCGTTAAGAAAACTTTGTTAAATTTGATTTTTTAAAAATTAATTAATTCAATTCAAATTTAGCAAACTAAATAAAAGTAAACAAATTTAGCAAACTAAATAAAAAGGAAATATTGACCAATCAACGTGCTCTCATCTTATACACAGCTTATCCACCAATCCCGATCGAGCAAAAGCGACTTTCAACCAATCATTTTATAATACCGCCCAAAAAAGGAACACAAAAAGAAACACGCTAAAAGGAACACAAAAAGGAACACAAAAAGGAACACAAAAAAGGAACACAAATGACCTCGATACCAAATCGTCCCCGAAATACAGACTGTAGATCTCACATGCAACTGGAATAAGCCATCTTTTCGACGCCAAAAGTAAATGAGAGTGAGTATTGTTACACCCTGGAAATGAGGGGTGAATTCACATTAAACGGCCAACGGAGGCGAGCGTGTGCGAGCGCGCGTAGCCAAAGCAAACCCGCGCGGGGTGCCCGCGAAGCAGGGCCGCGTGGTATTTGCGTAGGCGGGCCCAGCGCCGAGCTCACGAGCGAACCGAGCCTTGCACTAGCCAGGAATTAGAATCTTTTATCGCAGGAGCGCAGCGACTGCCTTTGCGAAGCAAAGCCTTACTGAGTAAATGCCACCCCTCCCCGTCAGAAAGTACATCTCGACGTCTTACTAAGTGTTTGTATGGCGGACATGTCTCCAGGTTGTCACAATAATGCGTGCCAAAGTAAATTTAATTTAAATTATAAGCGTTAACTAAGGGCGGCTGCCTGAAATTATGTTGTTTACACAATTTCAGGCGACGCCCCATAGCTGGTGAATTAGTCGCAAAGTATCACACCAAGTATGTCACTTCGTGACATACGCAGGTATGGCTAAGATGAAGATGACCAAGACTGTTGGAGGCAAGGAGGGCGCCGCCAAAGGTATAGCGTGAACTGCATGATGTATAACGAATATATGGTGGCTTATCTGTTCTTTGGCGTGGTGTGTGATTAGAACGCAAGGCACCGGGTCAGCGTGGAGAACGCATCGTCGAGAACAAGCAAGGAAAGGGTACATATTCAATCGGAAGGAAATGATTGTTTTCTTGCAAGCTAACCTTATGACTTTATGTGCTCTGTTTGGCAGTTCTTCTTGGGGCTACTAGTACATGCAGCGAGGTAAACATGAACGACAGCGGAAGGAATTCTAATTTTGAATGAAGCAACATGTAAATTGATTTCAGAGTTCATCAAAAGATCTGCAAAGTGCACAATGAGCGTCGACAAGCCCCTGCAACAACAACACAGCGCACAATGTGAGCGTCGACAAGCTTCTGTCATGTTTTGCGGTGGCGTTTGAAAACTTACAGGAAAATGCTTGATTGATGGATTAGTACGATGCTGTATTCTGCGTGGCTGTGGCTCATTTTGAAATCGCTTATATCGATGCAGGACCACCAACAAGCTATCGACAACGAGAATGCTGCATCTGTGGCGCTAGAGGAGGCTGAACGAGCGCATCAGGAAGTGATGGAGCACCACGTTGCTAGCGTCGGAACCGACATGAATGAGCGTCATAGGGAATATATCGAAGCCGTGAAAGCGGCTGATAACGCTGATAAGGAGCACTACGCAAAGGCCAGAGTACTCGTAGAGGTGATCACCTGCAACGCATTCGGAACATAGGTGGAAGGCCGCACCATCAGCGCCAACACGAAGCGGAGGGCGATTAGGAAAGCCGGTCATCGCAAGCAACAGAGCTGGACCCAGAGTTAACGACAAGCTGCCTGCTGACTAAGTAATCGACACATTCTTGCATGTCTTACTTGTTACCACCCTCTACTTGAGACCATAGTCTGCTCGGCGTTGCCCTTCTTCATTTACGCACGGACATCCTGTATGCACTCAAACGACAACTATATGACTTTGATCAACACGATGAACAGAGGCTTCAACAATTACGGTTTGGTTGTTTATCGCTGATCTACCATAATGCTGACTTCTTACGCATCGCCGTTTGCATCTTTCCCCGAGTAAACGATTTCTTGCGTTGGGGTGCTGCTGCCGCTGCCGTCGTCCACGGCCGACTCAACTTCATTGCCACGTTCTTCTTCTTTCTCCTCAGATACATCCGAGTCCGACACATCAATCTTCTCGGTGTCTTCAGTTGTAGTCCTGCTTTGTTTCGCTGGTGGAGCCGAAACATCTTCATCTCCGCGCTCGTGTTGGCTTGAGCTCCTCGCATTCGTGCGTGATGCAGCAGTGTCAGCTCGTCCATGGTGTCCTGGCCGTCTAAATCAATTGAGTTGAGTGTCCTGGTCGCGGTGGCGTAACTCACGATCAGTACGGAATGCATCTTGTTGGTCGTCTGGGCAAAGGCTGTCGGCTTGTTCGGCGAGTTCTCTGGCCTCCGTAAAAGCCGTAGATAATCACCCAAACGCTCGACAGCTGCCTGTACGGGGCTACTAAAGGCGTCGTGATTGTCTCGCTCTTGGTGTAGGTCCTCGAAACCTGCAATCAGTATCTTGTAGTTCCCGATCTCATCATCTATCGCCTGTTGGCGGCGCTCGAGGGGCGTATTCACGCTGGTTGCCATCTCTAGCACTCACAAACACCTTTTCCTCACTCTCACCGCCCGCCAAGAATAGGATAATGCGGTCGCCCAACAAAGAAACACCGATTTGGGTCGAAAAGTATCAAAGACTCATTAAATGAGTCTTTCATCATTTAAAATTTTGAGTTACAGTTGGCTATTTTTCGTGATACAGTCGGCTTCTTACAGTTGGCTTCTTTTCGTGACCTATGGCTAAGATGAAGATGACCAAGGAAGGAGGGCGCCGCCAAAGGTAGAGCGTGAACTGCATGATGTATAACGAATAGTATGGTGGCTGATCTGTTCTTTGGCGTGGTGTGTGGTTAGAACGCAAGGTTCCGGGTCAGCGTGGAGAACGCAACGTCGAGAACAAGCAAGGAAAGGGTATGCATTGCATCGGAAGGACATGACTGCTTTCTTGCGAGCTAACCTTATGATGTAATGTGCTCTGTTCGGCAGGTCTTGCTTCTGACGACACCGCGCCGGCCAACACTGAAGGGAGTCCCGCCGCGTCTGGCAACGCCAATGCGAGCTCTGCCACGGCTGCGTCTACTGAGGAGGAGAGCGGTGGAGGAGTGGCTCCCAAGAAGAAGTCGCTGAAGGTGAAGCGAGCGCAACCAGCGCAGCTTCGTCTTGTCTTGGCTGAGAAACGCCGCCACCGTACGTATGCGTGCGCGGATACAAAACTGCTTCGTGAGCTAATGTGTTGCTACTTTGCCTTCGTGCGGGCGAGGAAGTTCGCGCTATGCGTGTGCGTAATGCGGCGTACGCTCGTTCATGCAAGCGTTCGGAGGTTGCGGAAGGCGACAAGGATGAGGATTATGCGACGTCTTCATGTGAATCTCCGCGCGGCCAATTCAGGTTAGTCGCCACATTGGTAGATCAAGGAGACAAGGTTGAAGCAGACAAGCAGGGTCCCAATGTAGGAGAAAGTGCTAATTTACTGCTTTTGATTTATTGTTGACTTGAGTAATACCTGTTTTCCCTTCATCCTTGGGCGGTCCAACAAAATGGGACATGCTAATGTTGCGCAGTGCGCGACAAGCTGAGGCTACGTCAAATGTGTATTAGTTTCATGTCATTGCTATCTTGTTGTCTAGTCTTCAGTCCGCTTCGGCCTACCTGCTGAAGCAACCAGCACGTCGATGTTTTCGTACGTAATTCCGGACGCAACTTCACGACGAATTCCCGCAAGACGCTCAACTGCAAACCGGTTCGTAACTTCGTTGTGCTCGTTTCGTTATACTCAGCTTATGTAGATCTCACATGAAATAGACCGTTACGCAATAGACCTTTATAAACAAACACCAGCGCCTCGAGCAAGACTGTAAATGCATCATAGCAGTGTACAATGTAAAGCTCCCATCCAAAGTTTAGAGCCGCTTCGTGCAGCACGCGACGTTATATTGAATGTTTAAAAGCCGTATAGAGTTGTTCCCTGACGTTTGAGAGCGTACACGACGTCCATTCCCGTGACTACGTAACAGCATGTCGCACCAGGTTAGTCAAGTACACGCGTAGCACTGCTCTCGTCTCATAGTACACAAGACGGGAGATCCGCATCACACCAGCACGACGGGCTAGCCGGCGTACAGCAGAGTTGGAGACACCTTGGATGGCGTCTCGAATGATTTTTCGGTGACGCTTGGCCCCTATCTTGCCACGCGCTGTCATGTTTGTGCTTGTTGATGTCCGAGGCGAATCCGTAAATGAGAGACAACTATCGATGTGGAGCGCGTGGCTGACGTAGATATGTTGAAGCAAGCGGGATCAAAAATAATTGTCTGGGCCATCTGAACCAATACTACCCAGCCTCAACTACACCGACTGCTCTAACGTGCTTGTAGCACGACTTGCTTATCAGGTACTCGATGCGGAATGACGAGCGCGCTGTTAATCCCAGCGCGCAAACAAGCTCTCCAGAGTTACTTTCAGCAGATCCATGCTCTGCAACACCTCTTTGTGGTGCTTTCTGGCTGCTCGCTGGTCTGATTTGCGCAGTAGGTAAAGTTCCTTCAGAAACGGAGCATCCGTCCCTTCGTTTGGTGGGTGGAGTACGAAGCGTTCCTGCAGCCATGACAGTAATAGCTTGACGTCATGGTTTGATTGCAGAGCTGCAGGAAGACTTGACTCTGTTGATCTCGCAGAAAAACTTGAATCCGTCGCTCTCGGTTCAACGAAGCCATCGCGTACGGCAGGCATCCCCGAGGCGGCTCGTCGTACTTGTACAGGGAGGTCGCTGTGACGCGCCTCTCAATCGGTCTCTGCCGTTGCTGATTCAACATCGTTTGCACCGACCGCGTTGCATCTGAAATTCGAGTGTCGGCATGTTTCGAGGCCAAGCACATGCTACGGAACTTCCGCTTCAGACTGATCGCGCTCCGCCACTTCCATTGGGATTCTTTGGTTGCATTGTACGCTGCTGACACGTCTACCCACACGGGCTTCGTGGTGGGGAGGTGCTCACGTACGAGCGCCAATAGGTGTTCCATCTCGCCCCTGGAGTAGTTTGTTGACCCCTGTCGTTTGGTCATCTGCACACGCATTATGTACACAAGTCGCATGAGCCACACCTAGACAATACAGCAGGATCGCACTCACTTGTCGGCGACGGCGCAACTTTGGGAATGACGGAGCTGTTGAACGGTCGCAAGTATATACCCATCCTAAATAGCAACGATTAAGCTAATTCTTACATTGATTAAACTGCTTGAAGTATGCAATATGCAACACGGCTTCTCATTCGACCACTACAGCGTCTGACCAGCCCAGCTTAACTGGCTCAATCGTGCCGTGAGCTGGCATTGCGTTTTGTTGTAAAGTCGCAGGTTGCTGTACTCCTTGATGTCGACGATGCAGCCGGGGGCGGCAGAAGCTCAGAGTCGCTCTGTAAATTCTACAATGTTGCAGTCAGCAAAATCGTGTCGATGTCCGTACGTCTCTCTTCGTATGGGTCACGAAACACCTACAAAGCACGTAGAATTAGTAGGGCAAAATACAACGTTTGTTTAAACGCATCTTCAGTTGATCCTCGAGGCTTTCAGGCGCATTGGCATCCACCAGATGAAGTCGAACCAGGTCCCACTGCTTGAACGTGTGATCCGAAGCCCACAGGAATCTCATTCGAAGCACACCAGTAACCACACCAGAGCCGGTGTCAGCTTGTTCTTGTAGACGGGCTTTCAATCCTAGTAGAACCACCAAGCCGTCGTCAGTGACCACTATATCAATATCGATGTGCATGAACAATACATATCTTCCACGGTGTCCATGACGACGGTGTCTGTGCCTTCAGCGTTTGCAGCAAGCAGTTGACTCATACGTTGGTACGGTGTCAATGTCGCTGGGCCCAACGCGTTATTCCCGTTGTTAGGCTGTGTGCCAGGAGCGGCTGCCGCAGGGATGGCAGTCTCGTTGTTAGGCTGGGTGTCAGGAGCGACTTCAGCACGGATGACAGTCTCGTTGTTTGACTGTGTGTAAGGAGCGACTCGGACGACTGTCTTCGGAGCGACCTTCACCGATTTTTTTGATAGCTTGGCAGCTTCCCGAGGTTCACGGGGCTTCCCAGCCATAGTTCCAAATGGATAATGACAGACAGTTTACTTTTCAATTTCTTGGTGATATGTGTGAAGACGCTTTGCTTATAGCCGAAAGGGTGTATATCTATTTGCCATACAGTCAAATCGACGCGAGGAGAGCACCATCTCTTTAGCGCTAGTTCAATATGCCGCAACCGATGCGACATTAAATAGAATATGCATGCGTACTTGGTATCTTGGCGTTTCAACGGCTAGTTGAAGGCACCCTGCATTGGTCCATTTTGTCTGGATCGGACCATCTTGCCATATTTCCAAATCGTGGAAGCAGAACTCTAACAAACTCAATCAGTATGCACGTGCATTTGAATTCGGCGTCTGCGTCGCAACAGCGCGTGCACACTGCTTCATCACGTCCAATGTTAAACCCATACAGTGTTGGTATGAAATACGACTTGCCAAGCCACCACGCGGGAGTTGCCTGCAGCTACATCGACGCGAGAAGAGCATCACCGTGTACTGTATTGGTCCGTTTTGTTTAGATCGGACCATCTAGACATATTTGCAAACATGGAAGTAGTTTTTAACAACCTCAACCAGCACAACGATATGCACGAGCATTTGTATTCGGCGTCTGCGTCGCGGCAGTGCGCGTATACTGCCTTTATCACGTCCTATGTTAAACGCATACTGTGCTGGTATGAAATACGACTTGCCAAGCTATCAGGGCACCAACACGCGGGCGCCACTTGCCTGCAGCAAGATCGACGGAGGAAAGCATCTCTCTTCGTACTGCATTGGTCCGTTTTGTTTGGATCGGACCATCTAGACATATTTGCAAAGCATGGAAAGCAGAACTCTACAAACCTCAACCAACGCCACGATATGCACGACCATTTGCATTCGGCGTCTGCGTCGAGGCATCGGTATCGCGGCATGTAGGCTTCTTAGAGCAATCTCATGTAGGCATCTTAGAGCAATCTCACATCTTATGTTAAGCTCAACCACTGTGGGTATGAACGACTATGTGCTCGCTCAGGCTACGACCGTGGCGGGCAGCAATAGCCTGCAGCAATAGCGACGCAGGAACGCATCTTTCGACCGGCAGGTACATGGTATC
Source organism: Phytophthora syringae (assembly GCA_012656105.1). NCBI lineage: Eukaryota > Oomycota > Peronosporomycetes > Peronosporales > Peronosporaceae > Phytophthora > Phytophthora syringae. Next base: position 4,274 of record JAAKBD010000298.1, on the reverse strand, counting down.
TTGACGTTTCAGGCACGTATTTTATTTGAATGAGCCATTGGATAGTTCATGGTATGCAATGCCAAACCCACCTTGCTACCCTGTGGCGTCCGTATAAGGGCCGTTCAAAAGGTTATGCACCTCCGTGCTTATTTCCCATTTCCCAATTTGCAGTGCACTGCTCACCGCCCCGCATGACTCCGCTCCCCTCTTCCAACACCCACCACCGCCCCCAAACATGCAAGTGCGTGAAACCTTTGCAAGAGAAGGTTTCGTCATATTCTACCGTGCCGTGCTCGAAGCCATGGTCGACGAGTGGAGAGCGGCGGCGCGTCAAACCAAAACCGAGGACTGGTACACCGATGTCGTGCACGATCTGCCTGAGAATGAAGGCCCAGTCGAGGGCGACGATTTCATCAACGACGACGGCCGCGTCAAGGCTGTTATTTCTGATCAATTGGCCCGTCGGCTGTCTCGCATACTGAGGCCGTTCTACCGGACATTTGTTCCTACCGCCGACGCCAACAACTGGGAATTCTACAAGACTCCAGCTGGAACGAATGACCTGCCTGCTCGACGTGATTTCACGGCCGTGCCGCTTGGAGCCGACATTATGGACACCAGTGCTCTGGCAGGTTCCATTTTCGTCGCCACTGACAACGACACGTGCTTCTACGCGTATGGCTGGGACCACAACACGGCACTTTGCTCCAGCCGCCAGCTGATTGAAATGAACAAGGAGATATTCTACTCATTCGCGGAGACTTCGTCATCGCATCGGTCGGCTATGACACCAACCATATCTGCCTCCACGCCTTCCTGGACTCCCTTCCTCGGTGCGTCCTCAGGATCATCACCCCGGCTTGTGAAAGAGATCGACGACACGAGGAAGACAACCGACGATCCCTTCTGCTTTGCCTGGAATTGCCCTTTCACGGGGGATGCAGTGGCCATTCGTCGTCACATGAATCGATTCCACAGAATGCGCTTAAGCGCTTTGCACGCCGAGCCCGCCTTAAACGCATGAGACGCTTAGCGGCACACTAACTGCCCGAAAAGCTGCGACTTAAGTTACCGCTACATATTTCAGTTCATGTGTGTAGTTTCTGTCAGCACAGGTGACTTAATTAATTGTGAGCAATCTAATCACTGTTTACTGGGCGCGGTTTCTTTTATTCAAATCCAATAGTCGTCGTGTGCGTCCCGATGAAGCAATCCAAGTGTGGAAAGCAGCATATTATTATTTAGCAAGTTAAAAAATGTACATGCACTAGTTTCTTGGCTGATCAGCGCGTACTTGGGCATCCTGTTGCGTTTCATGCGCTTTCCATCATTATCCGATGGGCGTTAAGACGATCGTCATCCGCTCGCTGGCGCTTGGTTTGTTCGACAAGGTCATGTTCTTTGACCATTCAGCTTCCGCAAGTCTGTTGCTAAACACAGCTAGCTCGGCTTGTTTCGTGTCCGTCGCATGCGTTTTCTCTTCCAGACACGTGTATTTCTTCTTCTCTTCATGCACGCCTTCAATGTCCGGATACTTGTTGTTTTATCATCACTTCCTTGAGAGCATTGTACCCTGCCTCCGCTCTGGCCAATTTGTCCTGCAGATCATCCATCTCCTCGTTGTGCTGCTGATACAGATCCGTCAGATTCTGTTCGAGCTCCTCCCGCTTCGCAAGGTCCTTGTTGTGCTGCACTTCCAGCTTCGCGACCTCTTCCTTTAAGTCTTCAATGTTTTGTTCCTTGGTTTTGGCTTTTTAATGCCACGCTGCTCAGTCAACACCGCCCTCTTGAGAAACGTCTTTAACTTGGGCTCCTTGGCCTCCGCGACCTTTTCTTTCAGGGTTTTCGTGGGCCTTCCTGCAGCACTGTCGCGCTGTTCGACCAACGCCATCTTGAGAAGCGATTTCAACATGGGTTCATTGTCTCTCAGCTCTCCCACATGACCATCGAATGAGCTGAGATTCTGCGTTTTTGCAAGTCGCTCATAGTCCAGACTTACGTACCGCCGCTTGGCGAGAGAGCGACACTGGAATGGACTGAAGTTGAATTCTTCGCCTGATCCGCACTTGCCCATCTGCCGGCCGCTGCCTTTCCAAACATCGAGCATGCTGTTCATCGCCAGTACCGCTTCTTGCAGGTCACCCAGCGAAAGGTCTTGATCGTAATTCACCACCACGTTGCGTGTCTGCTGCGTCGTCTCGTCCTCAGCATCTTCACCAGACTTGTCTGTCACAATTGCCTGCCCCGCCGTCCCCGTCGTCTCGTCCTCAACAGTGTTCGTGACCGCCGCACTTCGTGTCTCCAGAGTCGTCTCGCCTTCAACGCCGTTAGTGGTCTTGCTCACCGCACTTCTTGTCCGCCGAGTCGTCAATCCTTCAACACCTTCAATAGCCTTGCCCCCGGCACGTTTCTTCACCCTCGAGGTCTCGTTCTTCGGTGTCCTGCCATCGCCTTGCTCGCGCTTTCGTTTGTCGCTTCGAGTGGACCCAGGAGACGATTGTGAGAGGTTCAACTTGCTCGGTGGCTGGAGTCGAGTTTTATCCGTCACACCGTGTTTCTTGTTGGCTCGGGGCATCTCAGCGACAGTAAGAACGGGGGTAGCAGTGCATTGGCCGTTGAACTTCTTGTCCGCCGAGTCGTCATTCTTTGAACACCTTCCGGAGCCTTGCCCCCGCTGTTTTCGTTACCCTCGACGTATTTTCGTTGCTGCCCTGCTAGCGTCTTGCTCGCGCTGTCTCGTGCTGCTACGAGTGGACCCAGGAGACGTTTGTGAGGGGTTCGACTTGCTATGTGTCTGGGATCGAGTCTTGACTGTCCCGCCGCGTTTCTTGTTGGTTCTGGCCATCTCAGCGAGGAACGGGAGCACGTGTGTTTCTTCAACTATCGGGCGTTTCCCAATTTTCTTTTTCAAAGTGATAACCGGCCAAATCGAATACGATTCAAACTGGTAAACTATAATTTTGTAAAGGATGAAGCCATCTGTATCTTACACGGAGCCCGCTCATAGCTTATACGAAACTCACGCTCGTATAGAACGACTAAGTTAGACGAAGCCCACGACCCTTGTGCCGAGATCAGCTTGATTGCTCGTTATTGTACGTCATAGTTGCTGCAGACTGTGTTTCCGGGCGGCACACAAAGCACCTCAAAATGTCAGTACCCAGCCACATGCAAGCTCAAAATGCGGCGAAGCTTACCTTTTGATGACACTGGATTGCCGCTTGTTGTTGGTGGTGGGGGTGCTGCCACTGGAGTTGCTTCTGGCCGTGTTTCTAATTACCTGTTCACCGCGGCGGCGGCAAAAGCATTGCTTACGTACTTCTTACCAAGGATTATTTTTTCTTGCTGTCAATTCAAAACAATAACGTTCACGTGTCATTGTCGTATTCATGCGTTAACCATGGTAAACGAAGCTACATAGCCAGTTTTAATCCGATCCTTAAGCCTCCATGTCTTCGGTTGTGTGGGTCTCACTCGGTTACATCGTTTTCGTCACCATAGTCGGGAACTATCGCTGGCGTCTGGCCCTGTTGCTGCCGTTGCTGCTGCTGCTGCCCTCGTACGTGATTTCCATGCGGTAGCGAAGCTCTCGGTGGTATTCTCGACGGCGACGTCGCTCGCCCAGAATCACTACCATTTCCTCGGTATGGTGGTCGTGGTCAACTTGGTCTGTCTCGAACATAGCGCTTTCGTGTTCATCACGACGGTGACGTAGTTCCGTGACCGCACGAACAACGAGTGGGCTTCCAGGTCTGTGAAACTCTGTGACCTGGAGAAATTCTCTCTCAGCCTCTATGAGCCTCACAAAAACTGCATATTCCGCGGAGATTGCATTTACTCTTCATCCATTGTAGCTGCTGTCAAAAGTAAAATGAACGTTGCAGACAGTTTGCCACTTTCTAGTTCTACAGCCAGCGATGTCGACACACAGCCGTTGCCTCCGCGAAAATGATAGGAAATCCCCGCACGTCTCACACAGTACAGTACTGGAGAACGCTTTAAAACCGTTGCGACAGTTGAGTATTGTACATCAATTTCTTCTTATCCATTCCGTTCATTTGTCATTTTTGGCCGGACCAGACATGGAGGGCTACAACGACATTGTGCGCCAAACCGTGGACGCATTTCTACCGGCTGTCTATCGGTATCGGGAGCGTGGTGATATGAGGATGCCCCTCATTTGGTCATGGTGATGAGAGGACTTCCGGGATCGGGCAAGACGACGCTGTCAAACATTATCGCTCGTTACGCTGAAGAAAGGAACGCGACAACTCTTATCTGTTCGGCGGACG
>JAAKBD010000297.1:0-24941 GCA_012656105.1 Phytophthora syringae | reverse complement strand
TTTGACATTTTCCCGTATCAAAAGGCTAGCGTTTGGCCTATTATCCAACCACTAGGGGTAGGTTGAGGGGTGAAAACTCACTCGCTCAGCAAGCCGAACAACGCCTGTGGTTTAAGACCCGTGTGCGGAGCGCGCGGGCTTAGACCGAGGACCAACCATTGTCACTTCTCGCTCGGCTCGATAGGGTTAAAACCTGCAGGGAACGGGTTTGGGGTGAGGCAGCGCGATATTTTTCCTGTTCACTCCTCGAATTTTGGGGATTGGCATGCCCATGACACCCGTCCCCGAGTGATTACGTTGAGGAAAACCGCAAATCGCGTAATCTTATCTTGTCCGGTGGATGTATCATCGTCCCAAAACCTGTAGCCATCTGAGCACAAACCCACGAAAAAGAATAATGAACCTGATAAATCGCATACACCCAGTACATTCGCCAGCCCGGGACGGTAGTCATGGGGGTAGTCACAGTTCGTTAAGAAAACTTTGTTAAATTTGATTTTTAAAAAATTAATTAATTCAATTCAAATTTAGCAAACTAAATAAAAAGTAAACAAATTTAGCAAACTAAATAAAAAGGAAATATTGACCAATCAACGTGCTCTCATCTTATACACAGCTTATCCACCAATCCCGATCGAGCAAAAGCGACTTTCAACCAATCATTTTATAATACCGCCCAAAAAAGGAACACAAAAAGAAACACGCTAAAAAGGAACACAAAAAGGAACACAAAAAGGAACACAAAAAAGGAACACAAATGACCTCGATACCAAATCGTCCCCGAAATACAGACTGTAGATCTCACATGCAACTGGAATAAGCCATCTTTTCGACGCCAAAAGTAAATGAGAGTGAGTATTGTTACACCCTGGAAATGAGGGGTGAATTCACATTAAACGGCCAACGGAGGCGAGCGTGTGCGAGCGCGCGTAGCCAAAGCAAACCCGCGCGGGGTGCCCGCGAAGCAGGGCCGCGTGGTATTTGCGTAGGCGGGCCCAGCGCCGAGCTCACGAGCGAACCGAGCCTTGCACTAGCCAGGAATTAGAATCTTTTATCGCAGGAGCGCAGCGACTGCCTTTGCGAAGCAAAGCCTTACTGAGTAAATGCCACCCTCCCCGTCAGAAAGTACATCTCGACGTCTTACTAAGTGTTTGTATGGCGGACATGTCTCCAGGTTGTCACAATAATGCGTGCCAAAGTAAATTTAATTTAAATTATAAGCGTTAACTAAGGGCGGCTGCCTGAAATTATGTTGTTTACACAATTTCAGGCGACGCCCCCATAGCTGGTGAATTAGTCGCAAAGTATCACACCAAGTATGTCACTTCGTGACATACGCAGGTATGGCTAAGATGAAGATGACCAAGACTGTTGGAGGCAAGGAGGGCGCCGCCAAAGGTATAGCGTGAACTGCATGATGTATAACGAATATATGGTGGCTTATCTGTTCTTTGGCGTGGTGTGTGATTAGAACGCAAGGCACCGGGTCAGCGTGGAGAACGCATCGTCGAGAACAAGCAAGGAAAGGGTACATATTGCATCGGAAGGAAATGATTGTTTTCTTGCAAGCTAACCTTATGATTTATGTGCTCTGTTTGGCAGTTCTTCTTGAAGACTACTAGTACATTCAGCGAGGTAAACATGAACGACAGCGGAAGGAATTCTAATTTTGAATGAGCAACATGTAAATTTATTTCAGAGTTCATCAAAAGATCAGCAAAGTGCAAAGTGAGCGTCGACAAGCCCCTGCAACAACAACACAGCGCACAATGTGAGCGTCGACAAGCTTCTGTCATGTTCTGCGGTGGCGTTTGAAAACTTACAGGAAAATGCTTGATTGATGGATTAGTACGATGACTGTATTCTGCGTGGCTGTGGCTCATTTTGAAATCGCTTATATCGATGCAGGACCACCAACAAGCTATCGACAACGAGAATGCTGCATCTGTGGCGCTAGAGGAGGCTCAACGGGCGTTGCAGGAAGTGATGGAGCGCCACGTTGCTAGCGTCGGAACCGACATGAATGAGCGTCATAGGGAATATATCAATGCCGTGAAAGCGGCTGATAACGCTGACAAGGAGCACTACGCATCCAAGAGAGACCAGAGTACGCAGCAGAGGTGATCACCTACAACGCATTCGGAATATAGGTGGAGGGTCGCACCATCAGCGCCAACACGAGGCAGAGGGCGATGAGGAAAGCCGGTCATCGCGCAGAGTTAACGACAAGCTGTCTGCTGACTAACTAATCGACACATTCTTGCATGTCATACTTGTTTACCACCCTCTACTTGAGATCATAGTCTGCTCGGCGTTGACCTTCTTCATTTACGCACAGACATCCATATGCACTCAAACGACAACTATATGACTTTGATCAACACGATGAACAGAGGCTTCAACAATCACGGTTTGGTTGTTTATCGCTGCCCTGACTTCTTACGCGTCGACGCCTGCATCTTCCCCGAGTAAACAATTTCTTGCGTTGAGGTGCTGCTGTCGCTACCGTCGTCCCCGGACGACTCAACTTCATTGCCACGTTCTTCTTCTTTCTCCTCAGATACGTCCGAGTTCGACACTTCAATCTTCTCGGTGTCGTCAGTTGTAGTCCTGCTCCGTTTCGCTGGTGGAGTCGAAACATCTTCATCCCCGCGCTCGTGTTGGCATGAGCTGCTTGCACCCGTGCGTGATACAGCAGTGTCAGCTCGTCCATGGTGTCCTGGCAGTCTAAATGAATCGAGTTGGGCGTCCTGGGCGCGGTGGCGTAACTCACGCTCAGTACGGAATGCATCTTGTTAATCGTCCGGGCAAAGGCTATTGGCTTGTTCGGCGAGTTCTCTGGCCTCCATAAAAGCCGTAGATAACCACCCAAACGATTAACAGCTCCTGTACGGGGCGACTAAAGGCGTCGTGATTATCTCGCTCTTGGTGTAGGTCCTCGAAACCTGCAATCAGTATCTTGTAGTTCCCGATCGCGCGAGGGGCGTATTCACGCTGGTTGCCACCTCTAGCACTCACAACCACCTTTTCCTCACTCTACACTGCCCGCCAAGAATTGGATAATGCGGTCGCCCAACAAGAGCCGAAAACTTTGAAACACCGATTTGAGTCGAAAAGTATCAAAAGACGCATTAAATGAGTCTTTCATCATTTAAAATTTTGAGTTACAGTTGGCTATTTTTCGTGATACAGTTGGCTGACCTATGGCTAAGATGAAGATGCCAAGGCCGTTGGAGGCACGGAGGGCGCCGCCAAAGGTAGAGCGTGAACTGCATGATGTATAACGAATAGTATGGTGGCTGATCTGTTCTTTGGCGTGGTGTGTGGTTAGAACGCAAGGTTCCGGGTCAGCGTGGAGAACGCAACGTCGAGAACAAGCAAGGAAAGGGTATGTATTGCATCGGAAGGACATGGCTGCTTTCTTGCGAGCTAACCTTATGATGTAATATACTGGGTTTGGTAGGTCTTGCTTCTGACGACACCGCGCCGGCCAACGCTGAAGGGAGTCCCGCCGCGTCTGGCAACGCCAATGCGAGCTCTGCCACGCTGCGTCTACTGAGGAGGAGAGCGGTGGAGGAGTGGCTCCCAAGAAGAAGTCGCTGAAGGTGAAGCGAGCGCAACCAGCGCAGCTTCGTCTTGTCTTGGCTGAGAAACGCCGCCACCGTACGTATGCGCGCGCGGATACAAAACTGCTTCGTGAGCTAATGTGTTGCTACTTTGCCTTCGTGCAGGCGAGGAAGTTCGCGCTATGCGTGTGCGTAATGCGGCGTACGCTCGTTCATGCAAGCGTTCGAAGGTTGCGGAAGGCGACAAGGATGAGGACTAAGCGACGTCTTCATGTGAATCTCCGCGCGGCCAATTCAGGTTAGTCGCCACATTGGTAGATCAAGGAGACAAGGTTGAAGCAGACAAGCAGGGTCCCAATGTAGGAGAAAGTGCTAATTTACTGCTTTTGATTTATTGTTGACTTGAGTAATACCTGTTTTCCCTTCAACCTTGGGCGGTCCAACAAAATGGGACATGCTAATGTTGCGCAGTGCGCGACAAGCTGAGGCTACGTCAAATGTGTATTAGTTTCATGTCATTGCTATCTTGTTGTCTAGTATTCAGTCCGCTTCGGCCTACCTGCTGAAGCAACCAGCACGTCGATGTCTTCATTCCGGACGCAACTTCACGACGAATTCCCGCAAGACGCTCAACTGCAAACCGGTTCGTAACTTCGTTGTGCTCGTTTCGTTATACTCAGCTTATGTAGATCTCACATGAAATAGACCGTTACGCAATAGACCTTTATAAACAAACACCAGCGCCTCGAGCAAGACTGTAAATGCATCATAGCAGTGTACAATGTAAAGCTCCCATCCAAAGTTTAGAGCCGCTTCGTGAAGCACGCGACGTTATATTGAATGTTTAAAAGCCGTATAGAGTTGTTCCCTGACGTTTGAGAGCGTACACGACGTCCATTCCCGTGACTACGTAACAGCATGTCGCACCAGGTTAGTCAAGTACACGCGTAGGACTGCTCTCGTCTCATAGTACACAAGACGGGAGATCCGCATCACACCAGCACGACGGGCTAGCCGGCGTACAGCAGGTTGGAGATACCTTGGATGGCGTCTCGAATGATTTTTCGGTGACGCTTGGCCCCTATCTTGCCACGCGCTGTCATGTTTGTGCTTGTTGATGTCGAGGCGAATCCGTAAATGAGAGACAGCTATCGATGTGGAGCGCGTGGCTGACGTAGATATGTTGAAGCAAGCGGGATCAAAAATAGTTGTCTGGGCCATCTGAACCAATACTACCCAGCTTCAACTACACCGACTGCTCTAACGTGCTTGTAGCACGACTTGCTTATCAGGTACCCGATGCGGAATGACGAGCGCGCTGTTAATCCCAGCGCGCAAACAAGCTCTCCAGAGTTACTTTCAGCAGATCCATGCTCTGCAACACCTCTTTGTGGTGCTTTCTGGCTGCTCGCTGGTCTGATTTGCGCAGTAGGTAAAGTTCCTTCAGAAACGGAGCATCCGTCCCTTCGTTTGGTGGGTGGAGTACGAAGCGTTCCTGCAGCCATGACAGTAATAGCTTGACGTCATGGTTTGATTGCAGAGCTGCAGGAAGACTTGACTCTGTTGATCTCGCAGAAAAACTTGAATCCGTCGCTCTCGGTTCAACGAAGCCATCGCGTACGGCAGGCATCTCCGAGGCGGCTCGTCGTACTTGTACAGGGAGGTCGCTGTGACGCGCCTCTCAATCGGTCTCTGCCGTTGCTGATTCAACATCGTTTGCACCGACCGCGTTGCATCTGAAATTCGAGTGTCGGCATGTTTCGAGGCCAAGCACATGCTACGGAACTTCCGCTTCAGACTGATCGCGCTCCGCCACTTCCATTGGGATTCTTTGGTTGCATTGTACGCTGCTGACACGTCTACCCACACGGGCTTCGTGGTGGGGAGGTGCTCACGTACGAGCGCCAATAGGTGTTCCATCTCGCCCCTGGAGTAGTTTGTTGACCCCTGTCGTTTGGTCATCTGCACACGCATTATGTACACAAGTCGCATGAGCCACACCTAGACAATACAGCAGGATCGCACTCACTTGTCGGCGACGGCGCAACTTTGGGAATGACGGAGCTGTTGAACGGTCGCAAGTATGTACCCATCCTAAATAGCAACGATTAAGCTAATTCTTACATTGATTAAACTGCTTGAAGTATGCAATATGCAACACGGCTTCTCATTCGACCACTACAGCGTCTGACCAGCCCAGCTTAACTGGCTCAATCGTGCCGTGAGCTGGCATTGCGTTTTGTTGTAAAGTCGCAGGTTGCTGTACTCCTTGATGTCGACGATGCAGCCGGGGGCGGCAGAAGCTCAGAGTCGCTCTGTAAATTCCACAATGTTGCAGTCAGCAAAATCGTGTCGATGTCCGTACGTCTCTCTTCGTATGGGTCACGAAACACCTACAAAGCACGTAGAATTAGTAGGGCAAAATACAATGTTTGTTTAAACGCACCTTCAGTTGATCCTCGAGGCTTTCAGGCGCATTGGCATCCACCAGATGAAGTCGAACCAGGTCCCACTGCTTGAACGTGTGATCCGAAGCCCAGAGGAATCTCATTCGAAGCACACCAGTAACCACACCAGAGCCGGTGTCAGCTTGTTCTTGTAGACGGGCTTTCAATCCTAGTAGAACCACCAAGCCGTCGTCAGTGATCACTATATCAATATCGTTGTGCATGAACAATACATACCTTCCACGGTGTCCATGACGACGGTGTCTGTGCCTTCAGCGTTTGCAGCAAGCAGTTGACTCATACGTTGGTACGGTGTCAATGTCGCTGGGCCCAACGCGTTATTCCCGTTGTTAGGCTGTGTGCCAGGAGCGGCTGCCGCAGGGATGGCAGTCTCGTTGTTAGGCTGGGTGTCAGGAGCGACTTCAGCACGGATGACAGTCTCGTTGTTTGACTGTGTGTCAGGAGCGACTCGGACGACTGTCTTCGGAGCGACCTTCACCGATTTTTTTGATAGCTTGGCAGCTTCACGAGGTTCACGGGGCTTCCCAGCCATAGTTCCAAATGGATAATGACAGACAGTTTACTTTTCAATTTCTTGGTGATATGTGTGAAGACGCTTTGCTTATATCCGAAAGGGTGCATATATATTTGCCATACAGTCAAATCGACGCGAGAGAGCACCATCTCTTTAGCGCTAGTTCAATACGCCGCAACCGATGCGACATTAAATAGAATATGCATGCGTACTTGGTATCTTGGCGTTTCAACGGCTAGTTGAAGGCACCCTGCATTGGTCCATTTTGTCTGGATCGGACCATCTTGCCATATTTCAAATCGTGGAAGCAGAACTCTAACAAACTCAACCAGTATGCAAGTGCATTTGCATTCGGCGTCTGCGTCGCGACATGCGTATACTGCTTTATCACGTCCTATGTTAAACGCATACTGTGTTGGTATGAAATACGACTTGCCAAGCTATCAGGGCACCAACACGCGGGCGCCACTTGCCTGCAGCAAGATCGACGCAGGAAAGCATCTCTCTTCGTACTGCATTGGTCCGTTTTGTTTGGATCGGACCATCTAGACATATTTGCAAAGCATGGAAAGCAGAACTCTACAAACCTCAACCAACGCCACGATATGCACGACCATTTGCATTCGGCGTCTGCGTCGAGGCATCGGTATCGCGGCATGTAGGCTTCTTAGAGCAATCTCATGTAGGCATCTTAGAGCAATCTCACATCTTATGTTAAGCTCAACCACTGTGGGTATGAACTACTATGTGCTCGCTCAGGCTACGACCGTGGCGGGCAGCAATAGCCTGCAGCAATAGCGACGCAGGAACGCATCTTTCGACCGGCAGGTACATGGTATCTTGACGTTTCAGGCACGAATTTTATTTGAATGAGCCATTGGATAGTTCATGGTATGCAATGCCAAACCCACCTTGCTCCCCTGTGGCGTCCGTATAAGGGCCGTTCAAAACGTTATGCACCTCCGTGCTTATTTCCCATTTCCCAATTTGCAGCGCACTGCTCACCGCCCCGCATAACTCCGCTCCCCTCTTCCAACACCCACCACCGCGTCCAAACATGCAAGTGCGTGAAACCTTTGCAAGAGAAGGTTTCGTCATATTCTACCGTGCCGTGCTCGAAGCCATGATCGACGAGTGGAGAGCGGCGGCGCGTCAAACCCAAACCGAGGACTGGTACACCGATGTCGTGCACGATCTGCCTGAGAATGAAGGCCCAGTCGAGGGCGACGATCTCATCAACGACGACGGCCGCGTCAAGGCTGTTATTTCCGATCAATTGGCCCGTCGGCTGTCTCGCATGCTGAGGCCGTTCTACCGGACATTTGTTCCTACCGCCGACGCCAACAACTGGGAATTCTACAAGACTCCAGCTGGAACGAATGACCTGCCTGCTCGACGTGATTTCACGGCCGTGCCGCTTGGAGCCGACATTATGGACACCAGTGCTCTGGCAGGTTCCATTTTCGTCGCCACTGACAACGACACGTGCTTCTACGCGTACGGCTGGGACCACAACACGGCACTTCGCTCCAGCCGCCAGCTGATTGAAATGAACAAGGGAGACATTCTACTCATTCGCGGAGACTTCATCATGGCACCGGTCGGCTATGACACCAACCATATCTGCCTCCACGCCTTCCTGGACTCCCTTCCTCGGTGCGTCCTCAGGATCATCACCCCGGCTTGTGAAAGAGATCGACGACACGAGGAAGACAACCGACGATCCCTTCTGCTTTGCCTGGAATTGCCCTTTCACGGGGGATGCAGTGGCCATTCGTCGTCACATGAATCGATTCCACAGAATGCGCTTTAAGCGCTTTGCACGCCGAGCCCGCCTTAAACGCATGAGACGCTTAGCGGCACACTAACTGCCCGAAAAGCTGCGACTTAAGTTACCGCTACATATTTCAGTTCATGTGTGTAGTTTCTGTCAGCACAGGTGACTTAATTAATTGTGAGCAATCTAATCACTGTTTACTGGGCGCGGTTCCTTTTATTCAAATCCAATAGTCGTCGTGTGCGTCCCGGTGAAGCAATCCAAGTGTGGAAAGCAGCATATTATTATTTAGCAAGTTAAAAATGTACATGCACTAGTTTCTTGGCTGATCAGCGTTTACTTGGGCATCCTGTTGCTTTCATGCGCTTTCCATCATTATCCGCTGGGCGTTAAGACGATCGTCATCCGTTCGCTGGCGCTTGGTTTGTTCGGCAAGGTCATGCTCTTTGACCATTCAGCTTCCGCAAGTCTGTTGCTAAACACAGCTAGCTCGGCTTGTTTGGTGTCCGTCGCATGCGTTTTCTCTTCCAGACACGCGTATTTCTTCTTCTCTTCATGCACGCCTTCAATGTCCGGATACTTGTTGTTTTATCATCACTTCCTTGAGAGCATTGTACCCTGCCTCCGCTCTGGCCAATTTGTCCTGCAGATCATCCATCTCCTCGTTGTGCTGCTGATACAGATCCGTCAGATTCTGTTCGAGCTCCTCCCGCTTCGCAAGGTCCTTCTTGTGCTGCACTTCCAGCTTCGCGACCTCTTCCTTTAAGTCTTCAATGTTTTGTTCCTTGGTTTTGGCTTTTTAATGCCACGCTGCTCAGTCAACAACGCCCTCTTGAGAAACGCCTTTAACTTGGGCTCCTTGGCCTCCGCGACCTTTTCTTTCAGGGTTTTCGTGGGCCTTCCTGCAGCACTGTCGCGCTGTTCGACCAACGCCATCTTGAGAAGCGATTTCAACATGGGTTCATTGTCTCTCAGCTCTCCCACATGACCATCGAATGAGCTGAAATTCTGCGTTTTTGCAAGTCGCTCATAGTCCAGACTTACGTGCCACAAGATACCGCTTGGCGAGAGAGCGACACTGGAATGGACTGAAGTTGAATTCTTCGCCTGATCCGCACTTGCCCATCTGCCGGCCGCTGCCTTTCCAAACATCGAGCATGCTGTTCATCGCCGGCACCGCTTCTTCCAGGTCATCCAGCGAAAGGTCTTGATCGTCATTCACCACCACGTTGCGTGTCTGCTGCGTCGTCTCGTCCTCAGCATCTTCACCAGACTTGTCTGTCACAATTGCCTGCCCCGCCGTCCCCGTCGTCTCGTCCTCAACAGTGTTCGTGGCCGCCGCACTTCGTGTCTCCAGAGTCGTCTCGCCTTCAACGCCGTTAGTGGTCTTGCTCGCCGCACTTCTTGTCCGCCGAGTCGTCATTCCTTCAACACCTTCAATAGCCTTGCCCCCGGCACGTTTCTTCACCCTCGACGTCTCGTTCTTCGGTGTCCTGCCATCGCCTTGCTCGCGCTTTCGTTTGTCGCTTCGAGTGGACCCAGGAGACGATTGTGAGAGGTTCGACTTGCTCGGTGGCTGGGGTCGAGTTTTATCCGTCACACCGTGTTTCTTGTTGGCTCGGGGCATCTCAGCGACAGTAAGAACGGGGGTAGCAGTGCATTGGCCGTTGAACTTCTTGTCCGCCGAGTCGTCATTCTTTGAACACCTTCCGGAGCCTTGCCCCCGCTGTTTTCGTTACCCTCGACGTATGTTTCGTTGCTGCCCTGCTATCGTCTTGCTCGCGCTTTCTCGTGCTGCTACGAGTGGACCCAGGAGACGTTTGTGAGGGGTTCGACTTGCTATGTGTCTGGGATCGAGTCTTGACTGTCCCGCCGCGTTTCTTGTTGGTTCTGGCCATCTCAGCGAAGAACGGGGAGCACGTGTGTTTCCTTCAACTATCGGGCGTTTCCCAATTTTCTTTTTCAAAGTGATAACCGGCCAAATCGAATACGATTCAAACTGGTAAACTATAATTTTGTAAAGGATGAAGCCATCTGTATCTTACACGGAGCCCGCTCATAGCTTATACGAAACTCACGCTCGTATAGAAAGACTAAGTTAGACGAAGCCCACGACCCTTGTGCCGAGATCAGCTTGATTGCTCGTTATTGTACGTCATAGTTGCTGCAGACTGTGTTTCCGGGCGGCACACAAAGCACCTCAAAATGTCAGTACCCAGCCAAATGCAAGCTCAAAATGCGGCGAAGCTTACCTTTGATGACACTGGATTGCCGCTTGTTGGTGGTGGTGGGGGTGCTGCCACTGGAGTTGCTTCTGGCCGTGTTTCCAATTACCGGTTCACCGCGGCGGCGGCAAAATCATTGCTTCTTACGTACTTCTTACCAAGGATTATTTTTTCTTGCTGTCAATTCAAAACAATAAAGTTCACGTGTCATTGTCGTATTCATGCGTTAACCATGGTAAACGAAGCTACATAGCCAGTTTTAATCCGATCCTTAAGCCTCCATGTCTTCGGTTGTGTGGGTCTCACTCGGTTACATCGTTTTCGTCACCATAGTCGGGAACTATCGCTGGCGTCTGGCCCTGTTGCTGCTGCTGGCCCTGGTACGTGATTTCCATGCGGTAGCGAAGCTCTCGGTGGTATTCTCGACGGCGACGTCGCTCGCCCAGAATTACTACCATTTCCTCAGTATGGTAGTCGTGGTCAACTTGGTCTGTCTCGAACATAGCGCTTTCGTGTTCATCACGACGGCGACGGAGTTCCGTGACCGCACGAACAACGAGTGGGCTTCCAGGTCTGTGAAACTCTGTGACCTGGAGAAATTCTCTCTCAGCCTCTATGAGCCTCACAAAAGCTGCATATTCCGCGGAGATTGCATTTACTCTTCTACCTGTCGCGTCATCCATTGTAGCTGCTGTCAAAAGTAAAAATGAACGTTGCAGACAGTTTGCCACTTTCTAGTTCTACAGCCAGCGATGTCGACACACAGCCGTTGCCTCCGCGAAAATGATAGGAAATCCCCCGCACGTCTCACACAGTACAGTACTGGAGAACTCTTTAAAACAGTTGCGACAGTTGAGTACGGTTCATTTGTCATTTTTGGCCGGACCAGACATGGAGGGCTACAACGACATTGTGAGCCAAACCGTGGACGCATTTCTACCGTCTGTCTATCGGTATCGGGAGCGTGGTGATATGAGGGATGCCCCTCATTTGGTCATGGTGATGAGAGGACTTCCGGGATCGGGCAAGACGACGCTGTCAAACATTATCGCTCGTTACGCTCAAGAAAGGAACGCGACAACTCTTATCTGTTCGGCGGACGACTACTTCACGCGCGACGATGGAACGTATGAGTTCCAGCCGGAATATCTGGGGCGTGCGCATGCAGAGTGCTTGGAACGATGCAGGCAAGGACTGGACCAAGCGAGAATCGATGGTCCGGACATCATCATCATCGACAACACGAATCTACGGAACCGAGACTTTGAAGTGTATGCAGATCTTCCCCAGGACCACGATCGGTTGGAAGTTATTGCGTTTGAGTGCCCCCGCAACTTGGGAGCAGCGGATCAGGTGCGCCAACGTGCCAATGTAAACGGGCGTATGATACCCGACCACAAGTGGATCCAGTGGTTGGCCATCTGGGGCAGAAACGCCATTGACGGGCGGAACACGCGGTTCATCCCCTTCGAGATCTTCATGGGCCTCCCACAGTAGTCGTCGTCCTCAAGCAGAGGAAGTGATTTTCCATCCTAAGTCGTCTAATAACATTTGCGTTTTCATCTCTTTCGTCAATTCAGTGTGCGCGTTGGACTTGGCCAAAACTTGTGCCTCAATTTTCCTACAGGACCCGAAGTACTGGGTTAGTTGGCTACATGTACTACGACTGCAAAGCGCACGATCCAGTGTAGACCTCAAATGCAAGACGCACAGGCGATTCGGTACCGTTTCCTGCTGATGCGGAGAGCACCTGGGTCTATGTTTACCGCGAGATACTCGCACTTCAACGCAATCAAATACCAGCATGAATATTGACCAATTAAAGTGCGTTCATCTTATGCACAGCTTATAAAAATCTCACAAGCAAGCCATGAAACTCAAAATACGTTGAAATTTATATGCTCTCAAGAAAGAAAATGACAACGGGTAACTGCCACCAGCAGCACATTCAAGTTTTTGACGTGGGACCAACAATGGAGGAAGCAGAGAACCGTCTCGTGCAGGCGACCGCCCTTGAGATTGCTAATTTTGAGAGTTTGCTAGATGCTCTACGCATCTCTCACCGACGAGGATTTTACCCTGCAACCGATGTTTCTCGCCAAAGAGCTATCGAAAACGTGGAACGTGCTTGTACTCGCTGGTCAGCGTCATGTCAAGTACTGAAAGCCGCGCGACGTCGCGTGGAGGAGCAGAATCAAGAACTGGCCGGCAACGATTGGGAACTGCCGATGGATGCAGCACAAGTCCGAACACGTGCGATTGATGAAGAAAACGCTGCATTTGAAATCCTTTTAGAAGCGGTGATGAATATTGCTCGTGAGCGCTTCACAGATACTTGGGACGACATGGCAGAAATAAACGCGCGTTGGGAAGCCGCATGGCGGGAGGCAGATCGAGCAGATGAAGCGTACACTCAATGGGTGATGTCTGATAATGGAGTCACGCTTCAGCACCGAATCGACGAAGTTCAGCGCATCGAAGAGACGCGTCGACGCCGCAGGGAGGTACAACGTGGGCGCATGGATAATGGTTTTTGGAGAGATACCAAGCTCGACGCGGTTAGACCGGCGGCTACTTCCGGAAGACAGACCAGACCAGCTTATCTGTGGCTACGCGATCGAAGGACGCTATTTTTCAGGAGAAATGCAGACTGCAGCTGATTTTGGCAATGAATAAGCGTCTTAAGGGTTTAATCAATTCTACTTTCATTAATCTGTTCTCGGAGTTGACGTTAGCTTAGCAATTGTTGCATCGCAAAGTCTGTTTAACCTTTCTTCTTCGAGTAAAGCGGCTGGTGGTGGATGTGCCCAAGCGGTTATTTCATCCGTCAGTTCCTGAAGTGAAATAAACGCTTCTCTTGTCGTGACGCGCGAAACCAAAGATAAGGTTGCTCCTTCTTATTCGCGAATGCGTTGTTTGATCGCCATTCAATGACGACCATCGAATTCAACGTTTCGCCTTGAACCTTGTAAACTGTAGACGATACTGCGCACACAAGGGGAAACTGCTGGATATTGACGGAAAGTTCTCTAGGAACTCCACGTATAGTTCCTGGTAGTGCAATGTCGGACGCCTTGTAAGCTTTCGTTTCAAAAATAGGGGAAAATGTTCGGATCGCCACATCCTCTCATTGATACTGCTGTGGAACCACGATCAAGTCGAACCAAGACAACTGGCGGAGGAATGCTTGGAACTTTTACTGTCATATCAGCACCACAGTCGTGAACCAGCCGAAATGTTGTTCCGGGGTGGTATATAATGGCTTCAAGATGACCAAGCGTTCCATTTGCCACCATCTTCTCGGCGCGAACATTTTGGGAGACTTGAATCGGCATCCCTACAATTAAGTCAAGGTATGGAGCCAGCCTACCAAAACGTGAGTCTGGTAGCCCCATGACCATTGCGACCTCTGCGCGATTCAAGCCTCTTAATTTCCCTTGGAAGTTTGCAACGACCCGCACGGGGTGGTCCCCTTCGGGCAGTAGTTTGGCTGCGGTGGAAATGAATAAACTGTTGATAGCGACTCTAGTCGTATTATCCGGCGTCACAAATGTGCCTGCAGTTTCTCTGGAGATTGCCACATCTTTTGCTTCGTTTCCTTTGATCACACGGGAGTTGATAATATCAACAAATTCTCGTGTCCAGATGCCTAGACGGGCTTTCGCACAACCACGCCCCCACTCCGGATCCTTTCGAAATCGGACACATTCTTTCAGCATAATGACGTCTACAAACAACTTCCATAAATTAAATCCCGCGAGCTCATCGGGTGAAACGTTTGTCTTTTTGGCCTTTGTTGCCTTTTGGTTTGGATCCCTGTACAGCGGTGTCCCACCGACAGGAGGTAACTGCAAAAATCGCCCACTAGTATCACATGAACTCCACCGAAAAGGACGCCAGGAACACGCTTCGCGTGACGCAAACGCAGATCCAACTGGGCAAGTTGGTGCTTCTTCATCATAGAAACTTCATCTATAATTATAAGCTCGAGTTCCACAATTGCATCAGATGTCTGCTCTTTTTTAATTGAAGCAAGAAACTCGCCAACGTCCGTCCACTGATCAGCGTAGCTGCTTTACCAGTAAGCGCTGTTTTCACGATACAATTTGGGCGACCCCAACTTTCGCAAAGTGCCTGTACTGCGTCGATAATTCTACTTTTGCCAGTTCCACCTTCCCCGCCAAGAAACATTAGCAGTTGTCCATCCTGTAGTTCTCCCTCAAGCTTATCCCCTGTGTAACACGTCGTTTCTGCTTGTCTCCATCGTGAAAGAAGAGCTCGCCCAATTACTTGGAGGGCATAGTGCTGCCTCTCGTTTAGGGTGTACACAGTCGAAACGTCAGAAATACTGGCGAAGCTCTTCATTACTTTGGGCACTTGCTGGAAGGTGGTACAAGGCTTCCACGCCATATTATGATCCAGCAAAGAATCCGTCAGTATCTCAACTACCTGTGTATCACGTGAAGCAGCGGAATCGGCATCCGCAACTCGGCATATCAAGGAATTGTCTGTGCTGGCGTCACGAACCCACTTTTTCATGAAATCAACAGGCGGCAGATCCTCGGATGGCGTCATATTGTCAGTGCACCTTGACAAATTAGCTGCGGCACCATGAAGCAAACCGAATTTTTGAAATGTAGTTAGCATGCTAGCCGTCTCGCCTTCGGGAACAACGGAACTTGGACATGCAGCAGGGTTCAGCGAAGAACTTTCTAAGATGACATCGCTGTTGTCTCCACCTTCCCACACATCCATCATGTTTTTATCGTCTTGAAATTCTTCTGATAAACCACAAGAAGGGTCCATGACGTCGTCAGAATCTACGTCGTCGTTATCGTCGCTACTTGCATCGTCACATTCATTGGCGCCCGTTTGGTCATTTACTGCAGCTGCATGTGCTGCACTTTGGGATGCAGCCTTTTGCACACCGCTGTAGTAGTCCTGCATATTGTTCATGATCATTTCCGCAAATTGGCTGCGCGTCTCTGACCAAACAGTGAAAGCACGTAGTCATGCTTCTTCGTCTATATCATCCGAAATCCCAACAAGGTCTTCCAAGCTTCGAAAAGGCTTAAAGAGTATTAGAGAGAGAACTGCACGCTTGCATGCCGATTTGGACTGGGAATCACCTTCGCTTGATGGCATTCTAAAACCCTGGATTACCGGAACAGCATCCTTGTACCTTTTGCCGAGACAATGGGATTCGTAGAGGGGATGCTGTTCAAGAAATGACA
Source organism: Phytophthora syringae (assembly GCA_012656105.1). Classification (NCBI taxonomy): domain Eukaryota; phylum Oomycota; class Peronosporomycetes; order Peronosporales; family Peronosporaceae; genus Phytophthora; species Phytophthora syringae. The sequence continues at coordinate 9,157 of JAAKBD010000297.1, read as the reverse complement.
GCTTAGAACTTACGGACTTTTCACTTTTTCTACGAAAGTACCACATCGTGAATTCGTAAAGACCCACCTTCTGTAACTCCTTTGGGCGGTAGACATAGTCATCAAGAAAGGACACCACATGATACTTTTGAGAATTAGGATTGTCGCTGTCCTTCACCAAAGTACAGGTATACTCTTCAGTGGTCAGTTGGCGTATAATATCGCGTACATGTAGTGATTCACATGCAGCACTCGAATAACAACAGGAGCCACGATACAAGTACAGTGCAGCAAGTGGGCCGGCAATTTCTTGTCGATTCGTCAAGTTGTACATTAGACACGCGACATGCTTGCGAGCCAGTATCAAGCGGTCTTGAGCACCCGATTTCGAAAACTCGTTTTGTTCACGCTCTTGCCGCCGCTTCAAGGCACCCACGGCAACTGCTACTTGTGAATCCAGTCGTTTTGGAACTTCGTGACATACTTGCAGCAATAGTAAATTCGATCGGTTACGTCGCTACCCCCAACAGAACTTGAATGTCATGGTTGCACTTGAATGTTGCCATAATTTCGTAGTTGAAGCCATTCATGTACTCATGCCCAAGTTTTCGGCTTAGTTCCACTCCTGATTCAGCAAACGAAGTGCGATCCACAAGCTCACGAGGAAAGCCGTATCGGCAACACGAATTACCCGTCGTCGTCTTAGACTGCTTGAAGCAACTATACATATGGTTCCATAAGTGTTGATTCAGGTGCACAGCCAATGCAGAAACCATATAGTCCAAGCACGATCGATCCATTCTTTCATCTGCCACGGACGGAGGTGACACCTCAAACAAGCGGGTCAGCGGGTCACTCCTAAACGCATCTTCGTCGCATTTATAAAGCCCGTTTTGAGCGCCATTTTGCTGGTGCAATTGTTCCGATGAAAATGCGTTAACATCATTTTCACCTACTAAACTGGCGTAATTTGTCTCTCGATCGTCAATAATATCCATCGCCTTTTTCATTGTCCCGCGAGAACTCAATTCGACGGCTGCCTGTGTTTTGACCTCCTGTCTTGACAGAGGGCGATTCCACAGAGGCCACTGATTTGGATAATATCTCAACAGGGCGTTTCGCAACAAGTGCTGTGAGCTAAATCGAAACTGACAAGAGGTACACTGGATCAGAGCAGGTTCTGTAACTTTGCGTCTCGTAGGAGTGGCTCGTTCTTTTGCAATGGGGTCTTTTCGAGCGCTATCAGGAATACGTATTCCAACAAGCTCCGAAAACGGTGCTCCACACTGTGAGCATCCGTCCTTTTCAATGTCAATTGGCAAGTTATTTGACACGATACTCTGTGTGTACGATGACACCCGATCTTGAAAGAGCTTTCGAGATGGGCTGTTGAGCAAGTGCTCCACAGGGATAGAATTGGACGGGAAATTATTCAGCCATATCAACATGTGTATGTGCAATGTTCCCCTTCCTTGGGTTTCGACCATGCCAAAATATGCCTGCACGTCGCCCAATAATCCTCGAAAAGAGAGCCGATTTTTAGTTACAGGATTGATACCAAGTGCATGTTTGATAAATGCATCAACCTGACGCATGAACAGCCGTGTAGATGCACAATCGGTTTTGAGACTTGCTGCTTTCAACTCAGCAATATTTGGCATTCGCGATTCCAGCGCGTCGAATAACGATTCCACGGACAAGATGCCAGCGTAATGTCCCAAAACAAGCGAGTTATCCGTATTCGGGGTCAGAGTAACGAAAAGAGCAGGCTGGCCAAAGCGTGTTTAGTAGGCCAGGGTCTTGTGTCTGCATTGCGAGCGTTCGGCGTTACTGCCCAAAGTGATTTACTTTAAATTTCCACAGATGTCAGGAATTTTTGGGCAACGGAATCCGATTGTGGGCGCCAAGGAAGGCATCCTTGGCGCCTTCGTTCGTTATCAAGAACCGCTCGCCCTAGTTGCTCACCAGTCAGGCTTTCGTATCCGTCTAGAAGATTAGGGTACCGCAGGCGACGAAAATGGTTGTTGATGTACATGTTTCGTAGCGCGATGCGGTCAAATGCAACCAGCGAGAACAACTCGTCTTCAGCAAAATTGGCGATCGCTCAGCATAGTGTATTACTTCACGCATTCTTGAGCCGAAACATTTACCACTCGAGATTCACCTGGGTGACCCCGTCCAAAAGGGAAAAGGTGTGGGAATATACGCGCAAAGAGATCTCCAGACGCATCGTTGGAAAATTGGTCGGACCTGCGGATTTCAAATTGACGCTCTCCAGCGTTCGATGTCACTGTCGCCATAACGGGGGCCGATGCTTCTGATAGTCCCATCCTTCTCTCGACTATATCGGCCTCCTCAGCCTCGTTCACCACAGGAAAAACATCATTTTGCCCGCGAGTATTTTCTTGCTCTTTATTAATACCACGATCTAATTCACCGGTGCTGTCATCGACATGCTCCAAGAATTATGCTCAACATCACTATCCTGATAGTCTGAATTCAGAACCGATTCATTTGGCGTCACATTGGCGTACAAATGATTGTTCTCACGATAGAACTTGAATACCTCTCGAACCTTTAGATTTCGAATCCTGCGCATTTTTCGTACTTTATTCGACTGCACCGGCGTAAAGTCACCTACCATGACAACCCGGTAGCCTGCACTTCTCAAATGACCGGTCGCATTCGCTGCATATTGAAAGCCAAGCTCGCGGTGAGTTGGTATCATCCATGTAGCAATGTACACCACGCGGTGGTACCATCGTGCTTTTCAAATCAGGCAAGTGGGTTGGGACGCGGTACTGAGCCACAAGCTCATCGGGAAACTTTACGTTCGTCGAACGTTTTAAGCTCCTCTTCATCTTATCCATGTAAGTCCAATCGTCATCATCCACTCGACGTGTTTCTCGACGAAGTACTAGTCGATCACACGCAGCACAAACACATTCATCGAGTCCCTCAGCCCCCAATGCTTATCGAAGTCGATTCATGCAATCTGCTCGCTCGTTTTTAATAAGCTCATGGTCAAACATTGCGTCACGACCGTCACAAGCACCATCTTGGCTTTGTGGTGGTTTCACACTCTGGCTCGTTTTACGATCACTCGTTTTAGGCTTGTTGGCTTTAGGACTTCTCACTTCGGTGTGTAGCGGGTCACACCGTGTCCGCTCACGTTCACATAGCCTATGCTCGCGCTGGTAAAGTCGATCTCGTTCACGTCTCCTTTCGATATATATCTGCCTCAGTAAGTCTCCGTCATCACTCTCATGATCTCCGCTTCCAGTAGCAGTTGTACGATGATCAATGAATGGAGTAATGTGCACATGGCGAAAAGACTCTTGCAATAACGGCACAAACACCTGGGGTGCAGTCACGTCGCGGTGAATACTGTCATAATTGTTTTTGTGTCGCTGTTCACCCTACTGGGCATGTTCTTCTTGGTGATGCGCATCCAAATGCCCTAGCAGATCATCTTCATCGGCACTACATGCGGTCTTCTCATTGTTGTGTCGCCGTTTACCCGGCTGAGCATGTTCTTCTTGATGATGCGCATCCAGATGCTCTAGCCGATCATCTTCATCGGCACTTGATGCAGACTTCTCATCCTCACGTTGGCGTTTCCCGTGCGTCACCATGGCTATGTTGGCAGGGAAATGTCGCCGTGACTTCTGGGCCTCGCGCGGTAAAAGACGAAGTGCTGGGCTATTGACTCAGAGCGGCTTAAACATGGTTGAAGATACCGTCCGTACCGTAGTGGTCTATATAAATTGTGGTCAATGGCGTTACATTTGTTGTTTCGATGACTCATATAGCTACCGGAGAAAAATCGCATGCAAGGCACTGCGCTCTACAGGAAACTGGGTTTCATCTCATTCACATCTTGTATAGACCTCATCTCACAAACATCTTATGCAGATCTCACTAAAATATTATCTTCTTCTCCTAGCCTTTTCAAACATTAGAGAAATCGCGCAGAGAGAGTAGTTATTGGAAGTTTAACAAGTAAGCAATTATTGGAAGTTTAACAAGGAGAGATTGGAAGTTTAGCAAGGGAGCAATTATTGGAAGTTTAAAGAATTCTGCGTTCAATGCGAAATAAACTATGCGTTCAAACGGGAGACCCAAATGTTGTGGCTGCCTCTACAGCTTTTCAATCGAGCAATGCAAGAAGTACTAGAATGCAGATAATCACCGTGTTAACTTCGCTATTAATTAACGAATCGAAAAACTTGCAAGCTACGGCATCAATCGCGTTCTGGTCGTTTGTCTGGCGCTGCTAGTTCTCTCCATCAGGACGGCAACACAGAGGCCGGCAGAACTGGTCAGGATCTAGATGCCAGGCAAGAATGGGTATTAGAGGTCGGTGACACAGCGCATCAGTAACACAATACACCTCGCCTTATTATTATTAGTTCTCTCCATCAAAGCCCAACATCAGCGATGCGACGAAGTTGATATTCCCGGCGCTCCTGACGAACCCGATCCACACCATACGTCACAGCTGCAATATACTCATCATCTGCTCTGTTTGCCTCTCGGAGTGCTTCTATCCAACGCGCGTGCGTGTACGTCAGGTTGTCCGCAGCTCTGTGCCTCGCGATGTCATCTCCTACCAAGCGACGTGAATGTCTTAGTGCTTCGAGGTAATCTTCAAAAGAAGCACTTTCACGAGCACTCGCGCGGGTACGGGCTGCTTCCATCGTCAAAACGGAAGTAAAACTAAGCTTCATCTCGGCACACCAAGTCTTTTCCTTTCTCGAAGAGAAAGAATATTCTAAGTATTTTCGCAGGGTGTTTTTATACATCATCCGTCACAATGCGGCTGAAGCTGGAAACCGTTACCACGTTAACAGCGCCGGCTAAGTTGTTCCTTGATTTTTAAAACTTCTCCATCTTCCGTTCCTGTTCACCATTAAATTTTTTAGTCGGCGATAGTAGTAGCACTCTCCGATTCGCCGCTGAGACCACCATCATCTGAACTGTCTTCTTCGCTCTCAAACCATTGAATGACACGACTTGGATCGACCAGAGGTTGATCAGCCAGTTGCCCTCCAGGTCGGTTGACTGGGGGCGTACCAGCAACTGTGGTCCTAAGACCGAATCCATTTATTGTCCCCGGCAGCAATTCGTGATCACGATTACTGCTCTCGTCAGATTCATTACTGGCAGCACTGCTCGGGTCATCGGTAGCGCTCTCGTCGCTGCTGAATTCCGCTTCAAACGGATCTCTAACTCCATGCTCTGCAAAACGCTGGCGGTGGTCTTCTCGACGGCGATGGTCCACCTGCAATTCGTTTTCGTGCAGCGCCAGGAGGTAGTCCTCGTCGCTCCAGTTAGACTCCCAACTTGCCCATGTGTAATCGCGGCGCCGGATGTCCACCTGCTCCTCCGCGTTGCCAGTGTCGTGATCCTAGGGTTGTTGTTCATAGAGCACTCTCTGTGCCTCCAGCACCGCCTCCGCTGCCTCATTTTCGCGCTGAATCGCTTCTTGTTGTCTCGCGCGATGTTAAATCACGTGTTGTTCTCTCTCGCGTTGCTCGAGTAGATACCAAAGTGAGATGCAAACTCCAACAGCTTGCATCATCCAATAGCATCAATCATATAAGAGTAGAGTCTGGAGATTTCCTTACTTTAGCTTGGTGCGATGAATACATTCACCACAAGTAAACGCTGCAACAACCATAACTAAAGCTAGTCGTGTTGATGGTAGGAAACGCGGAGGGCGACATAGTTTACGTGTGTACAGCGACATACTACACGTAACTCGCACTTCAGCATTATTACAGAATATTGGCCAATCAAAGCGCGTTGATCTCATATATAGCTTATGAGGAGCTCACATGCAAGACATTAAAATCAAAACGTTTGACCAATCAAAGTGGTTTAAACTTATACGCAGCTAAGTAGAGCTCACAGGCAAGACATCAAAGTGGATTAAACTTATACGCAGCTAAGTAGAGCTCACAGGAAAGACATGAAAATCGCAATGCTGCACACCAAAGCTAGTTGTCCTTCTTCTTCAGCAACTCCTCCAGCATTTCCAACGTGATTTCAATATGGCTGCAAAGCTTCTGAAACCGGTCGTGGTCAGCCGTATCAACAGCATCACGTCGGTGGCACAGCAAGTTCCGAGTTTTGAAAAACTCAATGAGATTTCCGTCCAGGGTGGATGCCGCTTCCGGGTGGACGCGTTCCATTGCCTTGACGATTTTGCTGCATTGTTCCATCTTTGGTGTACCATTACAGCCTGTTAGTAAAAACAACAACACAAAGTAAGTGAGCAAAACGCAATCGCACACACACATACACACACAAAATATACGTACGTCCACCATTGAGACTTCTGAATATGTGTTCAACACGGGTCTCCGTGGCACAGCACTGACCGAACGAGCACAGCTTCATCTTCAAATCGAGGGCAACTTCGTGCTCACGTTTCCATCCATGATCCAGGATCTACCTCTCTGATTGCCCGGTCAAGGTCATCCTTTGCCTTGTGGAGTTCACGTTGCCACCATTCCTTATCACTTCCCACTCGGTCACGATATTCATCTTGTGCGCGCCGCAGCTTTGCCCACTCCTTGTCAAGACACCCGCGTTCAAATTGCTGCTCTGTGAATTTTTCCTCAACATTTTCTCTCTCTTTGTAAGCGCTGATTCACGTTCATCAAGTCTGTTGCTAAACGCAACTACCTCGGCTAGGCGAGCATCACCTGCACTCGGTTTCTCTTCCAGCCCTGCTGCGTTCTTCTTCAAGCCGCGTCCAGATTCAGGAGACTTGCCACTTCCCGCCAACACACCCTCCGACTCTTTGCGCCCTGCCTCCGCGATAGTCAATTTTTCCTGCAGGTCCCCAATCGCAACTTTGTGCTGCCTCTTCAGCTCCGTAATCTCATGTGTGTACTTCTCCACCAGCTCCGTAATCGCACGTTCATGCTGCTCCTCCCGCTTTCCAATCTCCTCTTGAAGCTGCTCCTGCTTCGTAAGGTCCTCTTTGTGCTGCATATCCAGCTTCGCGACATCTTCCTTGAAGTCTTCAATGTTTTTCCCTTGGGTTTGGTTTTTTTAATTTCACGCTGCTACTTCTGTGCCGGACTTACGTGCCACAAGATACCGATCAGCGAAATAGCGGCACTGGGATGGACTTAAGTTGAATTGTTCACCTGCTCCGTTTTTGCCCATCTGCCGGCCGCTGCCTTTCCAAGCCTTGAGCATGCTGTTCATCGCCGGCACCGCTTCTTCCAGGTCATCCAGCGAAAGGTCTTGATCGTCATTCACCACCACGTTGCGTGTCTGCTGCGTCGTCTCGTCCTCAACATCTTCATCAGACTTGTCTGTCACAATTTCCTGCACCGCCGTCCCCGTCGTCTCGCCCTCAACAGTGTTCGTGGCCGCCGCACTTCGTGTCTGCAGAGTCGTCTCGCCTCCAGCGCCGTTAGTAGTCTTGGGCGCCGCACTTCTCGTCCGCCGACTCGTCATTCCTTGAACACCTTCAGTAGCCTTGACTGCCGCAACTTTTTCACCTTCGTCCTTTTCTTCGTGGCCTTGTCATCGAACTGCTTCTCGTCTTGGGCACGCTGTCGCTTGCGCTCACGAGTGCCCCCAGAAGGCAATTCTGAGGACTTCGACTTGCTCGCTGTCTGGGGTCGAACCTCGCCCGCCTCGCCGTTTTACTCGATGGCTCTGGCCATGTCGCGACAGCAGAAGAGCGCGGAGTAACAGCGCTTGCTTGTCCTTCAACTCCCACGTGAAATGCGTTTTGTACTTGATAACGGGCGTATCCCAATGCTTTTTTCTTCTTCAGAAACCTGCTAAATCGAATACATGGTCAACTGTAATGTGGAGAATGAAGCCATTTGTCATCTTATACGGAACCCAATCTTAGCTTAATCTGGAACTCACGGACGTCTACAGAGTCTAACACGAAGCCCACGTCTAATTTATAAGAAGCCGTTCCGAATCCGCTTTTATTGCTCGTTATTCCCGCCGTAGTTGGTAGCTGACGGTGGCACACAGAAGAATGCAAAATGTTAGCATGAAGATAATACAAGCAGTAAAATCCGGTGAAGCATACCTTTTCATGATGCTGATTTCATGTTGTGCTGCATTCATGCTGGCTACTACTGGTGGCAGTAAAGCTGCCGCCGCTGCTTCTGGTCGAGTTGATGCGCTGCTGCTCACAAAACCACCCAAATGTTAATACGCGGCCAAACGCAAGCTGCAAAACGCGGAAAGCTCACCTTTCGACGCCATGGCTTGCTAGCTGGCTGCCGCCGCCGCTGCGGCCGCTTCAGGTCGAGTTGGTGCGCTGCTGCTGCTCACAAACCACCCAATTATTAGTACGCCGCCAAAAGCAAGCTGCAAAACGTGGGAAGCGCACCTTTTGACGCCGCTGGCTTGCTAGCTGGCTGGCTCCGCCGCTGCTGCTACGCTGGACCATAAAACAACTCAACGTCAGTACGCGTCCAAATGATGGGCCTGGAAGCATGGCGGTACTCATCTCTCTCTCATCGTGGCAAATCCTGGAATGAGACGGATTGGGTTCGGGCGGCACCCGGCGCCGCATGTGATGGGGCCACCCATTGAGGGCGCATGTTGGCCAAGACGCGCCACGGCGCGGCTGCTCAGGGCGAGGGGCCCATCTCCATAATTCGCATACAGGGCGCAAAATCTTCAATGCGGACCTAACTCGTGTGACACACACGAGTGGAGCGTGTAAATCAGCAGAGCACACGAGTGGCGTACCCCGTTACCGTTGAATTCCGTGTGGCCCACACTAGTGGCAGGGCGCGAACTCGTCGCCGACCTAACTCGTGTGCCCCACACGAGTATAGGGCGTGTAAATCAGCAGAGTTGCCGTGGAATCTACGTAGCACCTACGTACAAATACAATTTGTACCCCCGTTCCAACCGGTATCATGCTATCTGACAGGATGTATAGTCATACCGGTACCTGTAGCCATCTGACATGTAGCCATTTGACATGTAGCTATCAGCCATCTGACATTTGTGCCCCCAGAAATAGACGACTATACACAGTTCTTAACGAACTGTGAACTACGAATTAAAAAGTGTCAAGAAAATCTATTCTGATTGAAGTGGCGTCACAAATCCCAGAACTCAGTTTGAAGATGGCGGACTGGTTCGCGGCGTCTGGGGCTCGGGAGCTCAAGGCCGA
>JAAKBD010000296.1:0-47057 GCA_012656105.1 Phytophthora syringae | reverse complement strand
CCAAAACTTGTGCCTCATTTTCCTACAGGACCCGAAGTACTGGGTTAGTTGGCTACATGTACTACGACTGCAAAGCGCACGATCCATGTAGACCTCAAATGCAAGACGCACAGGCGATTCGGTACCGTTTCCTGCTGATGCGGAGAGCACCTGGGTCTATGTTTACCGCGAGATACTCGCACTTCAACGCAATCAAATACCAGCATGAATATTGACCAATTAAAGTGCGTTCATCTTATGCACAGCTTATAAAATCTCACAAGCAAGCCATGAAACTCAAAATACGTTGAAATTTATATGCTCTCAAGAAAGAAAATGACAACGGGTAACTGCCACCAGCAGCACATTCAAGTTTTGACGTGGGACCAACAATGGAGGAAGCAGAGAACCGTCTTGTGCAGGCGACCGCCCTTGAGATTGCTAATTTTGAGAGTTTGCTCAGATGCTCTACGCATCTCACCGACGAGTTTTACCCTGCAACCGATGTTTCTCGCCAAAGAGCTATCGAAAACGTGGAACGTGCTTGTACTCGCTGGTCAGCGTCATGTCAAGTACTGAAAGCCGCGCGACGTCGCGTGGAGGAGCAGAATCAAGAACTGGCCGGCAACGATTGGGAACTGCCGATGGATGCAGCACAAGTCGAACACGTGCGATTGATGAAGAAAACGCTGCATTTGAAATCCTTTTAGAAGCGGTGATGAATATTGCTCGTGAGCGCTTCACAGATACTTGGGACGACATGGCAGAAATAAACGCGCGTTGGGAAGCCGCATGGCGGGAGGCAGATCGAGCAGATGAAGCGTACACTCAATGGGTGATGTCTGATAATGGAGTCACGCTTCAGCACCGAATCGACGAAGTTCAGCGCATCGAAGAGACGCGTCGACGCCGCAGGGAGGTACAACGTGGGCGCATGGATAATGGTTTTGGAGAGATACCACGGTTAGACCGGCGGCTACTTCCGGAAGACAGACCAGACCAGCTTATCTGTGGCTACGCGATCGAAGGACGCTATTTTTCAGGAGAAATGCAGACTGCAGCTGATTTTGGCAATGAATAAGCGTCTTAAGGGTTTAATCAATTCTACTTTCATTAATCTGTTCTCGGAGTTGACGTTAGCTTAGCAATTGTTGCATCGCAAAGTCTGTTTAACCTTTCTTCTTCGAGTAAAGCGGCTGGTGGTGGATGTGCCCAAGCGGTTCATCCGTCAGTTCCTGAAGTGAAATAAACGCTTCTCTTGTCGTGACGCGCGAAACAAAAAGATAAGGTTGCTCCTTCTTATTCGCGAATGCGTTCGTTGATCGCCATTCCGTGACGACCATCGAATTCAACGTTTCGCCTTGAACCTTGTAAACTGTAGACGATACTGCGCACACAAGGGGAAACTGCTGGATGTTGACGGAAAGTTCTCTAGGAACTCCACGTATAGTTCCTGGTAGTGCAATGTCGGACGCCTTGTAAGCTTTCGTTTCAAAAATAGGGGGAAATGTTCGGATCGCCACATCCTCTCATTGATACTGCTGTGGAACCACGATCAAGTCGAACCAAGACAACTGGCGGAGGAATGCTTGGAACTTTTACTGTCATATCAGCACCACAGTCGTGAACCAGCCGAAATGTTGTTCCGGGGTGGTATATAATGGCTTCAAGATGACCAAGCGTTCCATTTGCCACCATCTTCTCGGCGCGAACATTTTGGGAGACTTGAATCGGCATCCCTACAATTAAGTCAAGGTATGGAGCCAGCCTACCAAAACGTGAGTCTGGTAGCCCCATGACCATTGCGACCTCTGCGCGATTCAAGCCTCTTAATTTCCCTTGAAAGTTTGCAACGACCCGCACGGGGTGGTCCCCTTCGGGCAGTAGTTTGGCTGCGGTGGAAATGAATAAACTGTTGATAGCGACTCTAGTCGTATTATCCGGCGTCACAAATGTGCCTGCAGTTTCTCTGGAGATTGCCACATCTTTTGCTTCGTTTCCTTTGATCACACGGGAGTTGATAATATCAACAAATTCTCGTGTCCAGATGCCTAGACGGGCTTTCGCACAACCACGCCCCAACTCCGGATCCTTTCGAAATCGGACACATTCTTTCAGCATAATGACGTCTACAAACAACTTCCATAAATTAAATCCCGCGAGCTCATCGGGTGAAACGTTTGTCTTTTTGGCCTTTGTTGCCTTTTGGTTTGGATCCCTGTACAGCGGTGTCCCACCGACAGGAGGTAACTGCAAAAATCGCCCACTAGTATCACATGAACTCCACCGAAAAGGACGCCAGGAACACGCTTCGCGTGACGCAAACGCAGATCCAACTGGGCAAGTTGGTGCTTCTTCATCATAGAAACTTCATCTATAATTATAAGCTCGAGTTCCACAATTGCATCAGATGTCTGCTCTTTTTTAATTGAAGCAAGAAACTCGCCAACGTCCGTCCACTGATCAGCGTAGCTGCTTTACCAGTAAGCGCTGTTTTCACGATACAATTTGGGCGACCCCAACTTTCGCAAAGTGCCTGTACTGCGTCGATAATTCTACTTTTGCCAGTTCCACCTTCCCCGCCAAGAAACATTAGCAGTTGTCCATCCTGTAGTTCTCCCTCAAGCTTATCCCCTGTGTAACACGTCGTTTCTGCTTGTCTCCATCGTGAAAGAAGAGCTCGCCCAATTACTTGGAGGGCATAGTGCTGCCTCTCGTTTAGGGTGTACACAGTCGAAACGTCAGAAATACTGGCGAAGCTCTTCATTACTTTGGGCACTTGCTGGAAGGTGGTACAAGGCTTCCACGCCATATTATGATCCAGCAAAGAATCCGTCAGTATCTCAACTACCTGTGTATCACGTGAAGCAGCGGAATCGGCATCCGCAACTCGGCATATCAAGGAATTGTCTGTGCTGGCGTCACGAACCCACTTTTTCATGAAATCAACAGGCGGCAGATCCTCGGATGGCGTCATATTGCCAGTGCACCTTGACAAATTAGCTGCGGCACCATGAAGCAAACCGAATTTTTGAAATGTAGTTAGCATGCTAGCCGTCTCGCCTTCGGGAACAACGGAACTTGGACATGCAGCAGGGTTCAGCGAAGAACTTTCTAAGATGACATCGCTGTTGTCTCCACCTTCCCACACATCCATCATGTTTTCATCGTCTTGAAATTCTTCTGATAAACCACAAGAAGGGTCCATGACGTCGTCAGAATCTACGTCGTCGTTATCGTCGCTACTTGCATCGTCACATTCATTGGCGCCCGTTTGGTCATTTACTGCAGCTGCATGTGCTGCACTTTGGGATGCAGCCTTTTGCACACCGCTGTAGTAGTCCTGCATATTGTTCATGATCATTTCCGCAAATTGGCTGCGCGTCTCTGACCAAACAGTGAAAGCACGTAGCCATGCTTCTTCGTCTACATCATCCGAAATCCCAACAAGGTCTTCCAAGCTTCGAAAAGGCTTAAAGAGTATTAGAGAGAGAACTGCACGCTTGCATGCCGATTTGGACTGGGAATCACCTTCGCTTGATGGCATTCTAAAACCCTGGATTACCGGAACAGCATCCTTGTACCTTTTGCCGAGACAATGGGATTCGTAGAGGGGATGCTGTTCAAGAAATGACAGCTTAGAACTTACGGACTTTTCACTTTTTCTACGAAAGTACCACATCGTGAATTCGTAAAGACCCACCTTCTGTAACTCCTTTGGGCGGTAGACATAGTCATCAAGAGAGGACACCACATGATACTTTTGAGAATTAGGATTGTCGCTGTCCTTCACCAAAGTACAGGTATACTCTTCAGTGGTCAGTTGGCGTATAATATCGCCTACATGTAGTGATTCACATGCAGCACTCGAATAACAACAGGAGCCACGATACAAGTACAGTGCAGCAAGTGGGCCGGCAATTTCTTGTCGATTCGTCAAGTTGTACATTAGACACGCGACACGCTTGCGAGCCAGTATCAAGCGGTCTTGAGCACCCGATTTCGAAAACTCGTTTTGTTCACGCTCTTGCCGCCGCTTCAAGGCACCCACGGCAACTGCTACTTGTGAATCCAGTCGTTTTGGAACTTCGTGACATACTTGCAGCAATAGTAAATTCGATCGGTTACGTCGCTACCCCCAACAGAACTTGAATGTCATGGTTGCACTTGAATGTTGCCATAATTTCGTAGTTGAAGCCATTCATGTACTCATGCCCAAGTTTTCGGCTTAGTTCCACTCCTGATTCAGCAAACGAAGTGCGATCCACAAGCTCACGAGGAAAGCCGTATCGGCAACACGAATTACCCGTCGTCGTCTTAGACTGCTTGAAGCAACTAGACGTATGGTTCCATAAGTGTTGATTCAGGTGCACAGCCAATGCAGAAACCATATAGTCCAAGCACGATCGATCCATTCTTTCATCTGCCACGGACGGAGGTGACACCTCAAACAAGCGGGTCAGCGGGTCACTCCTAAACGCATCTTCGTCGCATTTATAAAGCCCGTTTTGAGCGCCATTTGCTGGTGCAATTGTTCCGATGAAAATGCGTTAACATCACTTTCACCTACTAAACTGGCGTAATTTGTCTCTCGATCGTCAATAATATCCATCGCCTTTTCATTGTCCCGCGAGAACTCAATTCGACGGCTGCCTGTGTTTTGACCTCCTGTCTTGACAGTGGGCGCTTCCACAGAGGCCACTGATTTGGATAATTTATCAACAGGGTGTTTCGCAACAAGTGCTGTGAGCTAAATCGAAACTGACAAGAGGTACACTGGATCAGAGCAGGTTCTGTAACTTTGCGTCTCGTAGGAGTGGCTCGTTCTTTTGCAATGGGGTCTTTTCGAGCGCTATCAGGAATACGTATTCCAACAAGCTCCGAAAATGGTGCTCCACACTGTGAACATCCGTCCTTTTCAATGTCAATTGGCAAGTTATTTGACACGATACTCTGTGTGTACGATGACACCCGATCTTGAAAGAGCTTTCGAGATGGGCTGTTGAGCAAGTGCTCCACAGCGATAAAATTGGACGGGCAATTATTCAGCCATATCAACATGTGTATGTGCAATGTTCCCCTTCCTTGGGTTTCGACCATGCCAAAATATGCCTGCACGTCGCCCAATAATCCTCGAAAAGAGAGCCGCTTTTTAGTTACAGGATCGATACCAAGTGCATGTTTGATAAATGCATCAACCTGACGCATGAACAGCCGTGTAGATGCACAATCGTTTTTGAGACTTGCTGCTTTCAACTCAGCAATATTTGGCATTCGCGATTCCAGCGCGTCGAACAACGATTCCACGGACAAGATGCCAGCGTAATGTCCCAAAACAAGCGAGTTATCCGTATTCGGGGTCAGAGTAACGAAAAGAGCAGGCTGGCCAAAGCGTGTTTAGTAGGCCAAGGCCTTGTGTCTGCATTGCGAGCGTTCGGCGTTACTGCCCAAAGTGATCTACTTTCAATTTCCACAGATGTCAGGAATTTTTGGGCAACGGAATCCGATTGTGGACGCCAAGGAAGGCATCCTTGGCGCCTTCGTTCGTTATCAAGAACCGCTCGCCCTAGTTGCTCACCAGTCAGGCTTTCGTATCCGTCTAGAAGATTAGGGTACCGCAGGCGACGAAAATGGTTGTTGATGTACATGTTTCGCAGCGCGATGCGGTCAAATGCAACCAGCGAGAACAACTCGTCTTCAGCAAATTGGCGATCGCTCAGCATAGTGTAATACTTCACGCATTCTTGAGCCGAAACATTTACCACTCGAGATTCACCTGGGTGACCCCGTCCAAAAGGGAAAAGGTGTGGGAATATACGCGCAAAGAGATCTCCAGACGCATCGTTGAAAAATTGGTCGGACCTGCGGATTTCAAATTGACGCTCTCCAGCGTTCGATGTCACTGTCGCCATAACGGGGGCCGATGCTTCTGATAGTCCCATCCTTCTCTCGACTATATCGGCCTCGTCAGCCCCGTTCACCACAGGAAAAACATCATTTTGCCCGCGAGTATTTTCTTGCTCTTTATTAATACCACGATCTAATTCACCGGTGCTGTCATCGACATGCTCCAAGAAATTATGCTCAACATCACTATCCTGATAGTCTGAATTCAGAACCGATTCATTTGGCGTCACATTGGCGTACAAATGATTGTTCTCACGATAGAACTTGAATACCTCTCGAACCTTTAGATTTCGAATCCTGCGCATTTTTCGTACTTTATTCGACTGCACCGGCGTAAAGTCACCTACCATGACAACCCGGTAGCCTGCACTTCTCAAATGACCGGTCGCATTCGCTGCATATTGAAAGCCAAGCTCGCGGTGAGTTGGTATCATCCATGTAGCAATGTACACCACGCGGTGGTACCATCGTGCTTTTCAAATCAGGCAAGTGGGTTGGGACGCGGTACTGAGCCACAAGCTCATCGGGAAACTTTACGTTCGTCGAACGTTTTAAGCTCCTCTTCATCTTATCCATGTAAGTCCAATCGTCATCATCCACTCGACGTGTTTCTCGACGAAGTACTAGTCGATCACACGCAGCACAAACACATTCATCGAGTCCCTCAGCCCCCAATGCTTATCGAAGTCGATTCATGCAATCTGCTCGCTCGTTTTAAATAAGCTCATGGTCAAACATTGCGTCACGACCGTCACAAGCACCATCTTGGCTTTGTGGTGGTTTCACACTCTGGCTCGTTTTACGATCACTCGTTTTAGGCTTGTTGGCTTTAGGACTTCTCACTTCGGTGTGTAGCGGGTCACACCGTGTCCGCTCACGTTCACATAGCCTATGCTCGCGCTGGTAAAGTCGATCTCGTTCACGTCTCCTTTCGATATATATCTGCCTCAGTAAGTCTCCGTCATCACTCTCATGATCTCCGCTTCCAGTAGCAGTTGTACGATGATCAATGAATGGAGTAATGTGCACATGGCGAAAAGACTCTTGCAATAACGGCACAAACACCTGGGGTGCAGTCACGTCGCGGTGAATACTGTCATAATTGTTTTTGTGTCGCTGTTCACCCTACTGGGCATGTTCTTCTTGGTGATGCGCATCCAAATGCCCTAGCAGATCATCTTCATCGGCACTACATGCGGTCTTCTCATTGTTGTGTCGCCGTTTACCCGGCTGAGCATGTTCTTCTTGATGATGCGCATCCAGATGCTCTAGCAGATCATCTTCATCGGCACTTGATGCAGACTTCTCATCCTCACGTTGGCGTTTCCCGTGCGTCACCATGGCTATGTTGGCAGGGAAATGTCGCCGTGACTTCTGGGTCTCGCGCGGTAAAAGACGAAGTGCTGGGCTATTGACTCAGAGCGGCTTAAACATGGTTGAAGATACCGTCCGTACCGTAGTGGTCTATATAAATTGTGGTCAATGGCGTTACATTTGTTGTTTCGATGACTCATATAGCTACCGGAGAAAAATCGCATGCAAGGCACTGCGCTCTACAGGAAACTGGGTTTCATCTCATTCACATCTTGTATAGACCTCATCTCACAAACATCTTATGCAGATCTCACTAAAATATTATCTTCTTCTCCTAGCCTTTTCAAACATTAGAGAAATCGCGCAGAGAGTAGTTATTGGAAGTTTAACAAGTAAGCAATTATTGGAAGTTTAACAAGGAGAGATTGGAAGTTTAGCAAGGGAGCAATTATTGGAAGTTTAAAGAATTCTGCGTTCAATGCGAAATAAACTATGCGTTCAAACGGGAGACCCAAATGTTGTGGCTGCCTCTACAGCTTTTCAATCGAGCAATGCAAGAAGTACTAGAATGCAGATAATCACCGTGTTAACTTCGCTATTAATTAACGAATCGAAAAACTTGCAAGCTACGGCATCAATCGCGTTCTGGTCGTTTGTCTGGCGCTGCTAGTTCTCTCCATCAGGACGGCAACACAGAGGCCGGCAGAACTGGTCAGGATCTAGATGCCAGGCAAGAATGGGTATTAGAGGTCGGTGACACAGCGCATCAGTAACACAATACACCTCGCCTTATTATTATTAGTTCTCTCCATCAAAGCCCAACATCAGCGATGCGACGAAGTTGATATTCCCGGCGCTCCTGACGAACCCGATCCACACCATACGTCACAGCTGCAATATACTCATCATCTGCTCTGTTTGCCTCTCGGAGTGCTTCCATCCAACGCGCGTGCGTGTACGTCAGGTTGTCCGCAGCTCTGTGCCTCGCGATGTCATCTCCTACCAAGCGACGTGAATGTCTTAGTGCTTCGAGGTAATCTTCAAAGAAGCACTTTCACGAGCACTCGCGCGGGTACGGGCTGCTTCCATCGTCAAAACGGAAGTAAAACTAAGCTTCATCTCGGCACACCAAGTCTTTTCCTTTCTCGAAGAGAAAGAATATTCTAAGTATTTTCGCAGGGTGTTTTTATACATCATCCGTCACAATGCGGCTGAAGCTGGAAACCGTTACCACGTTAACAGCGCCGGCTAAGTTGTTCCTTGATTTTTAAAACTTCTCCATCTTCCGTTCCTGTTCACCATTAAATTTTTTAGTCGGCGATAGTAGTAGCACTCTCCGATTCGCCGCTGAGACCACCATCATCTGAACTGTCTTCTTCGCTCTCAAACCATTGAATGACACGACTTGGATCGACCAGAGGTTGATCAGCCAGTTGCCCTCCAGGTCGGTTGACTGGGGGCGTACCAGCAACTGTGGTCCTAAGACCGAATCCATTTATTGTCCCCGGCAGCAATTCGTGATCACGATTACTGCTCTCGTCAGATTCATTACTGGCAGCACTGCTCGGGTCATCGGTAGCGCTCTCGTCGCTGCTGAATTCCGCTTCAAACGGATCTCTAACTCCATGCTCTGCAAAACGCTGGCGGTGGTCTTCTCGACGGCGATGGTCCACCTGCAATTCGTTTTCGTGCAGCGCCAGGAGGTAGTCCTCGTCGCTCCAGTTAGACTCCCAACTTGCCCATGTGTAATCGCGGCGCCGGATGTCCACCTGCTCCTCCGCGTTGCCAGTGTCGTGATCCTAGGGCTGTTGTTCATAGAGCACTCTCTGTGCCTCCAGCACCGCCTCCGCTGCCTCATTTTCGCGCTGAATCGCTTCTTGTTGTCTCGCGCGATGTTAAATCACGTGTTGTTCTCTCTCGCGTTGCTCGAGTAGATACCAAAGTGAGATGCAAACTCCAACAGCTTGCATCATCCAATAGCATCAATCATATAAGAGTAGAGTCTGGAGATTTCCTTACTTTAGCTTGGTGCGATGAATACATTCACCACAAGTAAACGCTGCAACAACCATAACTAAAGCTAGTCGTGTTGATGGTAGGAAACGCGGAGGGCGACATAGTTTACGTGTGTACAGCGACATACTACAAGTAACTCGCACTTCAGCATTATTACAGAATATTGGCCAATCAAAGCGCGTTGATCTCATATATAGCTTATGAGGAGCTCACATGCAAGACATTAAAATCAAAACGTTTGACCAATCAAAGTGGTTTAAACTTATACGCAGCTAAGTAGAGCTCACAGGCAAGACATCAAAGTGGATTAAACTTATACGCAGCTAAGTAGAGCTCACAGGAAAGACATGAAAATCGCAATGCTGCACACCAAAGCTAGTTGTCCTTCTTCTTCAGCAACTCCTCCAGCATTTCCAACGTGATTTCAATATGGCTGCAAAGCTGAAACCGGTCGTGGTCAGCCGTATCAACAGCATCACGTCGGTGGCACAGCAAGTTCCGAGTTTTGAAAAACTCAATGAGATTTCCGTCCAGGGTGGATGCCGCTTCCGGGTGGACGCGTTCCATTGCCTTGACGATTTTGCTGCATTGTTCCATCTTTGGTGTACCATTACAGCCTGTTAGTAAAAACAACAACACAAAGTAAGTGAGCAAAACGCAATCGCACACACACACACACACAAAATATACGTACGTCCACCATTGAGACTTCTGAATATGTGTTCAACACGGGTCTCCGTGGCACAGCACTGACCGAACGAGCACAGCTTCATCTTCAAATCGAGGGCAACTTCGTGCTCACGTTTCCATCCATGATCCAGGATCTACCTCTCTGATTGCCCGGTCAAGGTCATCCTTTGCCTTGTGGAGTTCACGTTGCCACCATTCCTTATCACTTCCCACTCGGTCACGATATTCATCTTGTGCGCGCCGCAGCTTTGCCCACTCCTTGTCAAGACACCCGCGTTCAAATTGCTGCTCTGTGAATTTTTCCTCAACATTTTCTCTCTCTTTGTAAGCGCTGATTCACGTTCATCAAGTCTGTTGCTAAACGCAACTACCTCGGCTAGGCGAGCATCACCTGCACTCGGTTTCTCTTCCAGCCCTGCGTTCTTCTTCAAGCCGCGTCCAGATTCAGGAGACTTGCCACTTCCCGCCAACACACCCTCCGACTCTTTGCGCCCTGCCTCCGCGATAGTCAATTTTTCCTGCAGGTCCCCAATCGCAACTTTGTGCTGCCTCTTCAGCTCCGTAATCTCATGTGTACTTCTCCACCAGCTCCGTAATCGCACGTTCATGCTGCTCCTCCCGCTTTCCAATCTCCTCTTGAAGCTGCTCCTGCTTCGTAAGGTCCTCTTTGTGCTGCATATCCAGCTTCGCGACATCTTCCTTGAAGTCTTCAATGTTTTTCCCTTGGGTTTGGTTTTTTTAATTTCACGCTGCTACTTCTGTGCCGGACTTACGTGCCACAAGATACCGATCAGCGAAATAGCGGCACTGGGATGGACTTAAGTTGAATTGTTCACCTGCTCCGTTTTTGCCCATCTGCCGGCCGCTGCCTTTCCAAGCCTTGAGCATGCTGTTCATCGCCGGCACCGCTTCTTCCAGGTCATCCAGCGAAAGGTCTTGATCGTCATTCACCACCACGTTGCGTGTCTGCTGCGTCGTCTCGTCCTCAACATCTTCATCAGACTTGTCTGTCACAATTTCCTGCACCGCCGTCCCCGTCGTCTCGCCCTCAACAGTGTTCGTGGCCGCCGCACTTCGTGTCTGCAGAGTCGTCTCGCCTCCAGCGCCGTTAGTAGTCTTGGCGCCGCACTTCTCGTCCGCCGACTCGTCATTCCTTGAACACCTTCAGTAGCCTTGACTGCCGCAACTTTTTCACCTTCGTCCTTTTCTTCGTGGCCTTGTCATCGAACTGCTTCTCGTCTTGGGCACGCTGTCGCTTGCGCTCACGAGTGCCCCCAGAAGGCAATTCTGAGGACTTCGACTTGCTCGCTGTCTGGGGTCGAACCTCGCCCGCCTCGCCGTTTTACTCGATGGCTCTGGCCATGTCGCGACAGCAGAAGAGCGCGGAGTAACAGCGCTTGCTTGTCCTTCAACTCCCACGTGAAATGCGTTTTGTACTTGATAACGGGCGTATCCCAATGCTTTTTTCTTCTTCAGAAACCTGCTAAATCGAATACATGGTCAACTGTAATGTGGAGAATGAAGCCATTTGTCATCTTATACGGAACCCAATCTTAGCTTAATCTGGAACTCACGGACGTCTACAGAGTCTAACACGAAGCCCACGTCTAATTTATAAGAAGCCGTTCCGAATCCGCTTTTATTGCTCGTTATTCCCGCCGTAGTTGGTAGCTGACGGTGGCACACAGAAGAATGCAAAATGTTAGCATGAAGATAATACAAGCAGTAAAATCCGGTGAAGCATACCTTTTCATGATGCTGATTTCATGTTGTGCTGCATTCATGCTGGCTACTACTGGTGGCAGTAAAGCTGCCGCCGCCGCTGCTTCTGGTCGAGTTGATGCGCTGCTGCTCACAAAACCACCCAAATGTTAATACGCGGCCAAACGCAAGCTGCAAAACGCGGAAAGCTCACCTTTCGACGCCATGGCTTGCTAGCTGGCTGCCGCCGCCGCTGCGGCCGCTTCAGGTCGAGTTGGCGCTGCTGCTGCTCACAAACCACCCAATTATTAGTACGCCGCCAAAAGCAAGCTGCAAAACGTGGGAAGCGCACCTTTTGACGCCGCTGGCTTGCTAGCTGGCTGGCTCCGCCGCTGCTGCTACGCTGGACCATAAAACAACTCAACGTCAGTACGCGTCCAAATGATGGGCCTGGAAGCATGGCGGTACTCATCTCTCTCTCATCGTGGCAAATCCTGGAATGAGACGGATTGGGTTCGGGCGGCACCCGGCGCCGCATGTGATGGGGCCACCCATTGAGGGCGCATGTTGGCCAAGACGCGCCACGGCGCGGCTGCTCAGGGCGAGGGGCCCATCTCCATAATTCGCATACAGGGCGCAAAATCTTCAATGCGGACCTAACTCGTGTGACACACACGAGTGGAGCGTGTAAATCAGCAGAGCACACGAGTGGCGTACCCCGTTACCGTTGAATTCCGTGTGGCCCACACTAGTGGCAGGGCGCGAACTCGTCAAAGCCGACCTAACTCGTGTGCCCCACACGAGTATAGGGCGTGTAAATCAGCAGAGTTGCCGTGGAATCTACGTAGCACCTACGTACAAATACAATTTGTACCCCCGTTCCAACCGGTATCATGCTATCTGACAGGATGTATAGTCATACCGGTACCTGTAGCCATCTGACATGTAGCCATTTGACATGTAGCTATCAGCCATCTGACATTTGTGCCCCCACGAAATACTATACACAGTTCTTAACGAACTGTGAACTACGAATTAAAAGTGTCAAGAAAAATCTATTCTGATTGAAGTGGCGTCACAAATCCCAGAACTCAGTTTGAAGATGGCGGACTGGTTCGCGGCGTCTGGGGCTCGGGAGCTCAAGGCCGACAGCGCGCTGGACTACCGGGAGTACCTCTGTCGATCGGAGAGCTGCGCGTCGCCCCAGTTCGAGGAGGATCTGAGCCAGATTGAGCTGGATTTGCCGCGTACAGGCGAGTCCATCGGCCTCTTCCTGCTGTCGCCAGAGGAGAAGGGGACGCTGCCAGGCGCAGAGGAGGGAGAACTGCCGCAACATGTGATGGAACGTTTCCTGCCAGTGCTGAAGAACATTCTGGCGGCGTACGCGGTGGTAGGAAATGCTGAGAAGTAGCTGGAGAGTTAACTAGTACAAGCTTTAGAGCTGATTGGAGCTGCTATTATCGCAGAGAAACCCTCGCGTGGGGTACGTTCAAGGCCATGCAGACGTGCTGTGTTTCCTGCTGGGCAACATGAACGTCAGAAGGGACGAAGAAGAAGCGTTCTGGGTCTACGCTTGTGTCATTGAGAAGTGAGTCTGGTAAAAGTTCAGACTGCTTTGGCTCTGCAAGTTGCTGACTTGCAGTGTTTGGGACGTGATCTGAGCAGAGTATTCCCGGAGGACTTTTTGCAAGGACGCCCAAGCTGCATGGCTTTCAAGTGGTATGTCAGGTTGTTCTTGTGGCCTTGGTGCTGCCTGCATAGTGACACGTACGGCTCGATGTGGTGCAGGACTGTAAATTGTATCATGAATTGGTTGTGAGAAAGCTCGTACCGCACTACCCTATCCTTGCCAAGGTGAGTGGTTTGTCGAAGGTTATTTGTTCGTTGCTTGTTGCTTACATTTTGATGGTGGATGAGATGTGCAGGTTGATTTGCCGCTTGTGACGACTTTGCTATCGTGCAAATGGTTTGTTTCCCTTTGGGTGGGCGAGCTACCACTTCCATTGCTTTATGAGGTGTGGGACACCATGCTTCGAGAAGATGACGGAACGATTCTGCATCTTCTCGTCGCGCTTCATTTCTTCCGCCTCGCAGTGGACAAGATCCAGCTTCACATGGTACTTTACTCACTTTCCATTGCTGCAGTGACAGCAAAATGAAATTGACACTGGACCTCACTTGTGCAGGAAACGGATCAATGGGACTCAAGCTACATCTACAAGATCATTTTATGTCAGTGCCAAACTGCAACGGAGATTGCCCCTCAGACGCTGCTCCAGCAAGCACGGACCCTTTATGGTTTAAAGGACGAGTCGGTTGGAGATATGCGTGCAGCGCTTCGCCGCCTGCCGCAACTGCGCAAGGCTGAGCTCACGGTACTTTCCAAACAGACACATTTTAGTCACTTGGAGATGGAGAGGCTTCAGGACGAGTTCACGTTCCTTCGCTATCAAAGGAAGATGTGTGGTCGATCCAAGCTGCGAGGCTTGCGGCAGGAAGGGCTGGAAAACATTCTGGCGCGGGAATTCGTCACGGTAAGCCTTCTGCGTGTAGTGGAGTGGTAAATTGACACCCTTATGTTTACAGTGGCCAGTAGATGCTTATGGGCGAATATTTCGCATGCTGAGACCCGACGGCTATGGGAATGTTTCATTTTCCAGCTTAATTCAGGTTCGTACTTGGCTGTTCGTGCAAAATAAATATGCTGCTTACAATCGTGATTGGATTTCAGTTTCTGTCAGATGCGAGTCGCGGAGTACCAGAAGAAAAGGCGCGTTTGCTATTCCAGGTACCAAATCAGCAGGAGCGCGAGTACCTGGATCAGCGAGGCATTGACGAACTTGCAGGTAACTCGTCGTGCGAACGAAACTACTTTTTATAATTGTCCGAGTGGCCTAATGAATGTGTCGTGACTTGTAGATTTGCTCTGCTGTTTGCTAACAAATCGGATGATGGTGGTTGCTGACATGCACCGAGTAAACGAGTTGCGGAGACGTGAATATGGTGAGTCTTCCTCTGCTTCGAAGAGCCCGTTGCTGCGCAGACATTTTCGGAGCAAGTTGCTGTCGCTGGCGACATCAGATGGCCGGCTGCAGTATACAGAATGGCTCAAGTTTGCCCTCTTCGACAGCGAGGTTGCACAGTTGATGGCATGGGATACAATCAGGAGGCACTCAGGTGGTCTCCTACACCTAAAGACACGATCCGTGAGCTTTTGGAGTATGACTCCGATTCAACCAGCGCTGAGCAGAGCATCCTCAGATTCGACTCTGCAGCGACAACAGCAGCAACGCACTGTACCATCATCAACACGCAGTGGCAAAGGAGAAGAGAGCCCGGAGCAAACCTCATACGTGCAGTCTGGAGACGCCAATAACTTTGGGGCCGAGTCTGCGCCATTTCTGAAGAAGCCAGGGTCAGTCCCCGTTGAAGGTCTTGCTGGGAGGCGTCAGATCTCTCTGCTGTCAAAAACGATGAACAAGAAGTTTAAGGCGTGTTGGCCTCCAGCTGAGGCAGAGGAATTGTGTCGAAATCCATTCGAAGAGCCCTCCAGGGTAGCATGCAACGGCGCGCCGTACGTGTTTTGGTGCCAATGCACAATAAGCTGAGGTTGGATTGCCATCATGACTGCACCACCGTGAAGAAATTCATCGCTGCCGAAGTATCATGGATTTATTTTTCGGTTAGTCACTTTGGAAAGTGGTCAATGAGATGATGTAGTCAACGTAGGCAGCCACGTTGTCATTGATGCTCTTACCCTGGAACAGATTGTTAGTGAAATAGAAAATCAACCACTCAACAGGTAGCTACGGCCATCTTTACCTGTACGGTTTTGAACGAGTACTCGGTCTCTTGACTACCGCGCACCACGTTGAAAACAAATGAGTTGGCGCTGTAGCCCCAGTTTGCGATGTCAGCGTACGGAAACATTGCCAACACTTCGTCGCTGTCAGAACCCAAAATGCCGATACCCATGTCGTTAACCGCGAGGTTGACGCGGGATGGTAGTACAGCTAAATGCCGGGAGTTCCGCACATGGAAGAGCGTCAAACCATAAAATGGCTGGCGCTTGCAGAGACGCAAGTACGCTAGTCGGGCCTGCTGTGAAGATTGAACGCACCAACTATTCACAAAAGTATCGTAGCTGGTGAGTACTTGCTCCGTGACTGCAGCACGATTCGATGCACTAAGCAGAGTGTGGGGGATATACTCGTGGATCTTGGTCCTAGTAACCAGAGAAGTGTAAGTTTTCAATCCTCTGAAAGAGATACTAGCTATAATAACGTACATGATTTCACTCAGCTGTGGGGTCTGGCTATTGCCAAGTTGACAGTACAACTGATACCCAGCCAGCTCCACAGCAACATCCATGCCACAAACGTATCGGCCTTTGAGCACGTTGTGCACAGCTTGAAGATAGTAGAGTCCGACATCAGCTGCAGTTTCGTCGTCCACGTGCACCCACAAGTACGCCTTGTACGTGAGATAGTACCCTTGTATTTCTGCTTTTGATGCAGAAGAATCTGTTGTTACCTTTTCAGTTTTCTTGTTCTTGTTCTTCTGCTTGAGCTCGCTCACATCGACGTGAGTGCGCTCCCATTCGGCGTACAAATCCATGATGCGTTCCTTGTCCGGCACGAGGTACTCCTCTTCATCGTCGTTCAATTCAAAGAGCGCAAAAGCCTTTTCGTGACACACACCCAGTTTTCGAGCTACGAGACCAGCTAAATCACGACTTATTGTCCAGGCACTGACTTGCATAGTGAGAATAGCGCCATCGGCAAGCAGTACAGTGATATCGTTGAGTGCATGCCGTTGCAGAGCTCTCAACTCGGCACCGCTTGGGATTTCTTTGCGTTCACCCTTTGTGCCGCAGCACCGCAAAGACGCCAATGCTTCCATAGCGTAGGCCGACACTCCCGCGCTCACCTCCGACTCACCACTCGCACCGATATGTACACTGATAAACCTCTCGAGGCATTCGGCCAGCGGAGGAGATGGCGGGAAAGTCACTAGACATGCATTGAAAAGCAGCCAGCCGTTCAATATTGCGTTCCTGTTCACATCAAAGAGCAGTCAGTAAAATTAACGAAAGGACTCAAAATCAAAGCAAAGGCATACGCGCTGGGGTTCCTGGTGAGCTGTTTGCAGAGTTGGCAGTAGATTTCGTCCTTGAGTGCTGGGGACCTTGGAACAACATTGCGTAGTAGCTTGAAGCAGTGATCAACTTGGTTCTTGCCACTTGCACGATTGCCCATGAACCCGGACACATTCCGGAATGCTTGCACTGCTACTGCTGTTTGATCCTTCGAGAGACGAGTGAGTGGTGTCGAGATGAGTTTTCTGTCCCATTCGAGCCGCTTTCCAAGGTCGAACTCGACCGGTTTGTGAAATACTGACGCTCTTGGTGCCGTGAGGTTGAAGTGAGTTCGAGCAAACTCAAGCAGCGGGTGCACATCAAACAGAGCTGCTTGTCTGATCTCGACTGCTGCTAGTTTATCCGTGGACTTTTGCCTTTCGCAGTCTTTTGGGGTGCAGCAGCTCTGGTGAGAGATGCGGCAGCTGATCGAACGGCATCCGATGCAACTGAACGTCCGATAAGCCCACTTCATCTGCGTTTTCTGGGTCAAGTGTACATTCTTCAGCCGCACGAGCCTCCGACGCGGTCGGCTCAGATACACGATCACGCGCACCATCGTCATCTCTGTCGCTGTATTTTTCGTTGCGGCCCGCATCGACGTCAAGAGGAGTAAAGTTTACACCAGGAGGACTGACCTCGGAGTCTTTAAGACCAGACGCATGTCCACAGTCTTGACTGCAATTTGCATCAACACCCAACGGTTGATGGACGGTCTCGGAGTCTGGGAGCGCAGCTTCTTGACAGAGCGTACCGTGGTCACCTGCATCACTACATCCTTCACTGTGATTCGCATCAACGACCGACGGAATGTGGCTCAGACTCAAGCCAGGGTGTGGTTCAAACTCGGCGTCGACTTGATCCTCTGTCTCCAAGCTGACCGGGTCGTGCTCCATCTCCGAGTCACCCGCCAGCTGCTCCAGACTGGGTCCATCACAATTCGGCTCGGTGCTCGACGCCATCGCTAAATGCACAGTAGCTCTTAATTTAGCCGAGACCTTGAAATGGAGCCATGTTCGGCAAATCAGCCAATCAGCGAAATGGCTACATTGGCTGAGACCACCATCAGTCACCTCCATTTCCTGCGCCCTCGGACGCGCAGGCGACTGGCTAAATCTGCCATTACCATTGCTTCCCGCGAAATAAGTCAGCCTGCCAATGTGCGTGCAGGACGGTGGCTGGGTTCACGCCGGAGGTCATTGACCAGGGCGAGCAGCGAAAAGATAGCGTGTATCTGATTGGATAAAATAAGCACGTGTCGCATAAAGACGTGTGCGCCACACCAGTTAGTCTCAGGTTTGCTGACGCTTGGAGCTCATTGCCGCATTCGCCGAGCTTCGCGCACATCGACTAAGCAGAAGAAGCTCCGATGGACAACACGGACACCAGTAAGACGCCGGCCGTCGAAGGGGAGCAGCTGCTGCCCGCAGACGTGCACGACATCACCGAGGAAGGCTCGGACATGACGCGCGACATCTTCTTCGCCATCCTCAAGGAGACGCAGGACGGCCCTCCGCGTCCCAAGTCGCTGCCGGACCAGAGCGACATCTTGCACGAGGATATCGGTGCGTGCTGCATGTGCATTCGGCGGTGGAGAAGCGGCTGGTACTAATTGTTTTTGCAGGCAAGGCGTCGGACATTGCGCAGCCTGGGGATTCCGTCGCGACCACGTGATCACCAACTTGGGCGCCGACAGTCCGCACGTGCCGGTGTACGTACAGGACTCGTTCTTGGAGTCCATTCAGCCCACGCCAGGCTTCCTACAGTCGGCGTACGGAGACTTCATCGTGGCCAGTCTCGGACTCGCGGACGATGACGACGATTCAGATGTACGTGGCGTGCCAGCTGGCGAGCAGATAGCAGGGAGTGAGTTGGGATTGACTGGATGTGTGTGCTGCTGATGTAGGAAACTGCTACGCCGCTGCTGAGTCGCGCGTGGAAGCGGAGGCCGGAGAAGCAGCAGCCTGGTGCCACCGTCGGAAAGACCATCTTCACGATCCTCAAGTCGTTTATTGGCAGCGGCATTCTGTTCCTGCCCAAGGGCTTCGAAAACGGCGGCATGCTCTTCTCGCTCATGGCGCTGGGCTGTTCGGCGATCTTGTCCACCTTTTGCATGCTGCGGCTGACGGACTGCTCCAACGTGCTGCTTCGCGAACGTGGTCGCACCAACGTGTCGTACGGACTTGTGGGCGAAAGGGCGTTCGGCAAAGTGGGCCGTGTGGCTGTCAACATCTCGCTTGTGCTCTCGCAGCTTGGGTTTTGCTGTTCGTACCTGATTTTCGTGGAGAAGAACATTGGCGAGGTCATCCTGGCAGCCTTCGGTGTCCAGAGCACCACCGCGTCTTCATCACTGACGCTGATCATGCTCCAGATCCTGCTGTACACGCCGCTGTCATGGGTGCGTCGCATCGAATACTTCGCGCTCACGAACCTGTTTGCCGATCTGCTCATTTTGTTTGGCCTCGTCTACATCATCTCGTACACGGTGCACACAATTGACGACGCGCCAGTCGGAAGTGCTACATGGATAAACTTCAACTCGACCAGTTGGGCAATGATGCTGGGTACCTCGGTCTACTGCTTTGAAGGCATCGGACTGGTATTACCGATTTACGACGCGATGGACAATGATGTGAGGCACAAGTTCCCGCGCATCCTGGCCTACACCATGTTGTTCCTGGTGTCTCTCCTTTCGGTGTTTGCTGGGCTTGTGTACGCCGCGTTTGGCGTGGACACCCAGTCTGTTGTCACGCTGAACCTGCCCAGCGCCCAGATCAGTCCGGCTACCATGTCGGTGCAGATTACCTACTCGCTTGCGCTTGTTTTCACGTACCCGCTCATGCTGTACCCGGTGGTGAAGATTCTGGAAGGCTACCTATTCTCGCACCACCGCATCAAAGGATACTGGCGCTGGGAGAAGAATGGCTTCCGGTTTGCGCTCGTGTGTCTCACTGCTGCGATCGCGTACTTTGGCAAGGAAGAGCTGGACAACTTTGTGGCTCTCATCGGTGGCTTCTGCTCAGTCCCGCTGGCCTTCATCTACCCGTGCCTCTTCCACTCCCAGCTTGTCAACGAGGGCCGCATCTTGAACAACATCGTCATCGCTATTGGTATCTTCACGATGTCATTCGCGTCGTATCAGGCGGTCTCAACATGGAACTAGAACGAACAGTAAACACTTGTGGGAGCTTCTCTTCGTTGATTAAAGCTCGCAAGCGCTGCTGTTTTGTCGTGAGGAGTGCTGTTGTACACTGCAAGTCGCCACCAAATCTACGAACGGCTTCGCCGTCGCTGTTTCTTTCTCTCGCTCTTAAGTTTCTTGTGCTTCTTGTGTTTCTTCTCTTTACGTGCAGGAGGCTTCGCATCCTCATCGTCGGACTCCTCAGCACTGAAATCGGGTGCGTTCTCCACAGACACGGTACCTTCCGCGTGCAGGTTCTCCCAGAGCTTGCGAGTCTTCTCAGCCTTCTTGCGTGCCCAGAAGCTGCGTTCATCCTCTCCCTCCTGCTTCACGTCAGCCTTTGTATCCAAGCCACGATCCCTACTGAGTCTTGTAGATGAATTCCGTTCACGTTCACGTCCACGACTCCGGCTGCGACTTCTGCTTTGACTGCGGCGTCGCTTCCTCTCTCGACTGCGACTTCTTCTGCGGGACCTCCTGCGGTCTCTCGAGTCGTCGAGCGTCTGCTCCATCCGCCGCAGCTTCCAGCATTTCTCCTCCTCCTGTCGTCGGTTGTGTGCGTTCACACTGCATCAAACAACGGTCAGTACTAACCGGTAGTAAACTGCAATTGAGGCACTTGACGAACCCTCGGATGGTGCTGGCCAGGAACGTTTTGTTCACGTCGCCTGCAGGCTTCTCCTGTACCACCAGACAGCAATTAATACCCACCCAGCGTCAAGAACCGCCCACTCCACGAACCAGATACGCCATGACACCTCGAGGTCCCTCTAGATGCGGCCGCAACGCCGCAATCTGCTTGGCGATCTCCGCCGCTGCGATGTCGTCCGTCATGATTCTTACAAACTGTAGCTGCTACCATTCTTGTGTAATCAAATGATAGCTACTTTCTAATGTATAGTGCAACAATCATTTCCACACACATAAACCTACATAATTTGTGTACGGCAATGATTGATTGATGTCAAAATTGTAGCCATTTCGACTATGGTAAAGCGGATGGCATCACCTTCCTCGAGTCCCGGTAAGAAGCAGCGTGTGGCCGCCCCAACCATGCAGACCGCTCTCCAGTCCAGCATCAGCCTCACACCAGCCGAGGAGAAGCTCTTCTCCTTCTTGCGGGACGTGGCAGCCCAACCAGCCGCCAATGGCGCCGTCCTCCGCGTCGCCGGTGGCTGGGTGCGCGACAAGCTGCTGGGCCGAGAGAGCGATGACGTGGACATCGTGCTGGACCGCATGACCGGCCGCGCCTTCGCGGACCTCGTGAACTCGTTCGAGACGGCGCAGGGGCGCCAGGCGCGAGCGGTGGGCGTCATCAAGGCCAATCCGGAGCAGAGCAAGCACCTGGAGACGGCCACCATGCAGATCGGAGAGGACTTGGGCTGGGTGGACTTTGTGAACCTCCGAGCAGAGACGTACGCGTCCGAGGACAACCGCATCCCGACGGTGGAGATGGGCACCCCGCAGCAAGACGCCGAGCGGCGCGACTTCACCATCAACAGCTTGTTCTACAACTTGGCTACCCAGAAGGTGGAGGATTTCACGGGTCGAGGCATTGAGGACTTGCAGAATGGACGGCTGCGAACGCCATTGGAGCCTCGCGTGACGTTCCTGGACGACCCGCTGCGGGTACTGCGTGCTGTCCGCTTTGCGGCGAGGTTCAACTGTGTGTTGGAGGACGATTTGCGAGCTGCGGCGCAGTTGGAGGAGGTCCGTGTGGCGCTGGTACGTAAAGTGAGTCGGGAACGGGTTGGCAAAGAGCTGGCAGGGATGATCACGGGCAGCACCGCGCACCCTGAACGTGCGCTGCGCCTGGTGCACGAGCTTCATCTGTGTGAAAGCGTGTTCCTGCCTTCAGCTCTGCTTGAGAAAACGCCGATTTGTCGTCCGGACGGGGAAGCGGAGAACGTGGATGGAAGCGTGTGGGATCGATGCTACGCATACGTGGTGGAGATGTACCAGCACTTGGCTTCAGCATCGGGTGTTCTGGATGTCGATGGTTTGTCGACGGAGAAGAAGAGTGAGCTCCAAGTGTTGATCTTGGCGACGTTCTTGCTGCCGTTCCGTAGACTCTGTGTGCGGGACAAGCGCCGCCGATCAATTGCTACGTTCGTTATCCAGGATTCCCTCAAACTGCCTAACCGGGACGCGAAGGATGTGGATAATGTACTTGCCCACGTTGGTGAGCTTCAGGCCGCAATTGCAGCGGACACCTTCGACCGTGTCAAGGTTGGCCTTCTGATCCGCCGTATCGGTGCCCAGTGGGAACTCTGCCGCGACGTCGCGCTGGCGCAGGAGCTGGTGGACTGCAGTTCAGCTGACGAAGCCACCGATGCTCGTGCGTCTGTATCAAAGCGATACGACACGTTCAACGCTCAGGTCCGTGATGCAGGTCTGGACAGCGTCTGGCAACTCAAGCCGTTGCTCAATGTAAGTTGTATTCAGTTGAGAAGAGTCTCGAACAGGAGACTAACCTTTGTTGTCTGTGCAGGGTAACGACCTCGTGAAGCAGCTCGGCGTGAAGCCTGGGCCGCACATGAAGGAGCTGCTGGACCGCATTATGGCGTGGCAACTTTCCAACCCGAAGAAGAAACGCGATGAGTGTATGGTTCACTTCAAGGCGGTCGTCGCCGAGGAGTCCAAGTAAGACACAACGATAGACTTGCAAGCAATGGGTACGTGCAGACACGTCGGATTAGTTAGATACACAAATGCAGGGGGCACTATTTTCTATCTAGATGACGACGCTGAAGTCGTTGCGCTTGCCACCTTGCGCCAGCAACTTGTGCGGGAACGAAGCCTTCTCATCCGAAGTTTCCGTCCGCTCCAAGCAGAAGAAGGCGACCTTGGGCGAGTCCTTCTTCTCGCGTACTGTGAAGCCCACGGCCTCCAGGATCTTGGTGAAGCGCGCGTACGTCATGAACTGCGAGTGGCGCAGACACAGCAGCGGCAGCATCAGGAACAGCAGTCCGCCCTCCCGTAGGTGATCCCGATACAGGCGCAGCATCTCGCCGCGCTTGTCGGCTCCAGGCACGCAGTTGAGCACCATACTGGACACGAGCACCTGGAACTCGCCCGTGGGCTTGAGGCTGAAAAAGTCGCGCTGCTCGATCCGTTCGTGTCTCGAGTTGAGGTCGATGGCTCGCACGTCCAGCCACGGACACGACAGCAGCTGCGTGTTGATGGCGCCCACCTCCAGCACGCGCAGAGGCGGCTGCTTGGCCTTGGGGCGTCTCTCGAAGCGCGTGAGCAGCTGGAAGACCCACTTGGACGTCCGGTGGAAGCTCGTGTTCAGGATGCTGGCGTCCTGATAGGCTTGGCGGCCGCCCAGTTGTTCCAGCTTCTGGTTGATCTCGGTGATGCGTTGCTGCTGGTCCTGCGACTTTTGCTGCTTGAGGCGGTCCAGCTCGTGCGTCAAGCGGTGGAAGTTCGTCGTCACTTGGCGAGCCTTGCGGCGCGACTTCATGCGCGGAGGAGCGATGTGCAGAGCCTTGCGCGACTTCTTGGCCTTCTTGGGTTGCTTCATGGTCGTCTTGACGCCCGAAGACGCCGCAGCGCTACCGCCATTCGCCCCCGTGACACCCATCAGAAAATGGCTACATCTACACCTATGGTTACGCATAGGCCTCTGTCATGGCATACATGTCCGATACTTTCATAACCGCACTTAGAAGAACGTTGACGGTAATATACTTTTGTGTCGACTTGCAATTTTTGGTCTGACGAAAGGACCAAAATTCATACTTTTGTGTAGACTTGTAATTTTTGGTCGGACCAAAGGACCAACATTCATACTTTTGTGTAGACTTGCAACTTTTGGTCAGACCAAAGGACCAAAATTAGTGAGTCGGACACTTACTACAGTGCGGGCGGAAATTATATAGCCACCCAGTTTTTTTTTTTTAGATATTTCGACCAATAATAAGCCTTAAAGCGCAACGCGTAGACCAATGAAAAGCCTACAAGAAAACAAAGCTCTTAGGCTCGATTTCAACTCAAATTCGCTGCGTTATTGCCAAAAATGTCAACTTCAACTTCAACATGTACGACGATAACTATACTGCCACTAGCTCTGTCTTGCTCTTCGCGTCCCCAGGGAGTTTAGGAAGCCATCTAGTACTTAGTCTTCGATCCATGCAGCTCTAACACTGCAACGCACCTCTTAGGCATTGAATCAAGAAGCTTCATCATGTACTCAGACGTGATTTCCTCCCAGCACTTCTGGATATCGCAATCAGAGTGTCTCAAGTCTCGAACTGACGCCCATTTGCATAAACGGCTCGTGCAAGCACGCCCCACATGTTCTGTATTGGGTTGAGGTCCGGCGACTTCGCTGGCCACTCCATCACCGTCACATTTTCTTCCTCTAGGAAACCTTTAGTATCCCAGGATGAGTGTATGGAGGCGTTATCTTGCTGGAAAGTGCACTCTCGGCCGTAGACGCGATCCACAAACGGCAGCAAATACTCCGATAGCGTGTATATGTAGCACTTGCTGTTCTGCGAGCTTTCCAAAATAACCAACTCGCTCTTTCCCTTTTTCCTGGCGCAAAATGCACCCCACACCATCACGCTTCCACCTCCATTTTGGCGACGTGAGTAGATCTGTGGTTCGAACCTCAAATCGTGCCAATAGAACTGTAGGCCATCCGGGCCATCTAAGTTGAACTTCTTCTCATCCGAGAAGACGACCTGAGACCACTTTGCAGCGTCCCAGGTCACCTTCTCTCGCGCGCACTTGAGGCGATTCTCCTTATGCTTTTGGTGAGCACGGGGTCGCCATCGCTTCTCGTATTTGAACTACGGGCTCTCTTGAAGCAGCTCTCGGATTCTGCGAGCACTGATGGGCAATTCTAGCTGCTTTTGAAGCTTGGGAGCGCTCAAACGGCCCTTGGAAGCCTCGCGAAACAATCTCCGCTTGGCCGTGGGGGTCAGCTTCGTCGGCCGTCCGGGCCGTTTGGTGGTGTTGTAGCCGTCCGGGCAGCAAGAAAAGCGTGTACAAGAGGTATCGAACCCTCTTGAGCCCTGGCAATAGCCCGCTCGCTCAGTCCGCACTTGTGG
The DNA here is from genome assembly GCA_012656105.1 of Phytophthora syringae. Lineage (NCBI taxonomy): Eukaryota > Oomycota > Peronosporomycetes > Peronosporales > Peronosporaceae > Phytophthora > Phytophthora syringae. The sequence goes on along the minus strand of JAAKBD010000296.1, from coordinate 22,072 downwards.
AGAGCCCCAATTTCCCCTTTCTCCTTCTCGGTCAAAGCCCGACCTCTCGGCATGCAGGGCACCACCAATTCTATTAATCAGAAAGCATACGACACACGCACAGATTCGTTAGTACACAGCCTACAACATCTCTGACGCTTAGTGGATAACAACGCGGCTAACCTGCTAAAAGGCGGGGTGGCAGTATAGTTAATGCCGCCTTGACCAAAGGCAGCGACACTATTTCTGTCGTTGACACGGCTGCAGAGCTCCGATTGCCGTCAAACAACAGCCATTCGCTTGGTATTCATGTGGCCTTTTCATTGGTCCACGCGTTGCGCTCTAAGTCTTATTATTGGTTGAAATATCTCAAAACAACTGGGTGGCAGTATAATTTCCGCCCGCACTGTAATACACTGAATTAACTATACCCAGTGGGTGCCCTCCAAAACCCCTATAAAAGATTTGGTGCCCATTGGTTTTTACCCCTTTTATCTCTCAATGGTCAGCTTTTATCACACTCCAAATCAGGTGTCTGCAAAACAGAGACCGAAACCATCATGAGATTTTTAATCTGGTCGGCATAGAGTGTCGGGATCACTTGATGTTTGTAAGCAAATGAGAACTTGACACTTTCGAGTAGGACAAATTTTGACTTTATTTCTCTATATCTACAGGTTGAAGAGGCGCAAAAGCGCATCCTCCTCCCTCACCGTGCAACCTCCGTCCACTGACTCGCTGGTAGTTCTCCCTTTGGATCTTTACAAGAATGAGCGGCGATGAGGACGCTAAACGGGTTCTTGTGTTGTGGCTCATGCAGCAGTCGAGTCGCCAGACGTCTGCGCAGTTGAAGTCGCTGCGAAGGAGGCTCTCTGGCGAGCTAATGCGCTCAGAGTGGGCGCGTATCGTGCGTATCCGTCACTATTTGACGGTATCCTGCCTTCCTAAGCCTGAATGTGCCGCCTGGATGTACATCTGGCACTTCGGTAACGACCAGAACATGATGACGGTGACGAGTTTGTGCAGGTGAAGTCTCAGCAGCTGTACTGCGTCTCTAAACAAAGGCAACTTCTCATTAACTTTATAATCGTCTATATGTGTACAGACGCTCGTTTAACCGACTTTTGGAGAGGTTTGCGGAGTTTTATCGCATTCCGTCCCATTACCCACTCGGTGGACGGCCGAGAAAACTTCAGCAGCACCATCAAGTGCTCGGATTGTTGCTGTCGTTCTACGTGGGGTCCATGTCACACAAGGCACTGTGCAGAGACTTTGGAGTCCCTCATTCAACTCTGAGTAGGACGTTAAACGCCGCAGAAGCTGCGTTATCCGCTGCCCTACATGGGTTTAGCCCCGCGAGGATAGTTTGGCCAACCCTGACCAGACAAAAGGCCCTGGCCAGGCTTACTGCAGCACGTGAGCCCCTCTTACCCTTCACGTGGGGGTTTATAGATGGGAAAAACTATCGGGTCATTTATCTTATCGCTATGCAATGTAGAGTTACAGTTTGTCTAACCTTGACTGATCTCGTGTGCGTTTGTGCTGTATAGGTGCAAGAGCCATCACAAGTAGACGTGCAAAACGCCCATTACAATGGGTGGTTGCATGACGTCTTTGTTACGGGCACGTTGTGTTTCTCTGCGGATGGGCTCATTGTTTGGAGCAAACATAACTGCCCTGGGTCTTGGAACGACTCAGACACTAATCTGGCGTTCCGAGAGACCCTCATCGACCCGATCCTAAATCCAGACCTACGTTTCTGGGTGATTGCAGACTCCGCGTTTTCGTGCGGCGACGAAATGGTGGGTCGTATCTTGACCCCTTAAAGGATGGTGATCTAGGGCGACTAGTTCCTTCTGTGCGGGCGGTGGCTAACAAGAAGTCTAGGGCCATAACCTACCAGCGCCAAGCCATCGAGTGGGGAATGGGATCCATAAATAAGGTCTACCATCGGTTGTGGCTGCCGCTACCGTACGACACAGAGAAGCGCAAGTTGCGCCTGGACAATCTCTTTCGTTTAGCGAACTATAGAGTTCGCACGGTGCAAGTCAGCCAAATTCGCACAACTTGGTTTCACGGTAGGGCGGACAACGCATAAGTCAAATGTAAACGTGTATTCACCCAAACGTTCTGTTACCTGTATCTCTTACTGCTTCTTGAGTTTTGCTAACAGCATGATCATCTGCTCGTGGCGCTGTCTGGCCTCTTCTCGATCTAGCGCAAGTCGCTCCTCGTATCTGCGCTTGTTCTCCTCTCTGTCTTTCTCCATCTGGGCCTCCTTCGCCTTCTCCGCGCTTCGTTGCTCGTCACGCAGATCTCTTGCCGCTTTCGCGTCAGCCAGGCGCACCAGTTCACGCTCCTCTCGTTCGCGTTTCTCGGACTCACGCCTCTCTTCGCGCTCAACTCCTCGGCTTCTGCACGACGATCGCTGTCCTTCTGGAACATCATGAGCATCCCCATGATGTCCCCTCCAGTCGACGCTTGTTTCCGCTCTGCATCTTCGATCTCCTGTTGGATCTCATCCAACCTCTTTTTGGCTCTGATGCGTTTGTTCTTGGAGAACGAAGGGTACTTCCAGGCGGGTCTTGTTGGCTCTTGTCGGTTGGCGTGCGTTTTCCCCCAACATCCCCCGCGTCATGTGGTCAACATTTTGTCACGAACTACACGGAGATCTTGACCTCCCAGTCTGTTGCTGGCCACACTCTGGCGGCGATTCAGCGCCTCGCGCGCGTCTTCGTCGGCTCTTTGGAGGTCGCGCTCTAGCAGGGGTCCGTCCGGTGTCGCGCTTGTGGGTAGATGGTCTCTTCTCGAGCCTCGAGGACGGCCCGATCCACGCGCGGCAGCGGGAGGTGTCGTAGTGGCGGCTTCGGTAGTGAGCGTGGTGGCGGTGCGTGTTTGCAGGCGCGCTCCTGGAGAGTTGCGCCGCGATTCAGGACCCTCTCCGGGATCTCGACCGGTCTGGGAGTTGGCGGGTGCCTGCGCCCTTGGAGTCGGCCGAGTAGCGGTCCCAATAGCAGCCACACGAGTCGTGGATGTCAACTGTGGCTCAGTTGGCAGCCCCATCACCTCCTCGTCGTCTGAGGAGGCTTCGTGAGTTATCTCGGTCTCCGATAATGCATACTCCGCAGCCAGCGCCGCATCGATATCTCCATCTGCCGTCATTATTATTCCGGCGGCATGCGCGTTCGGCGACGACGGCGTCGAGTGTTGCGCGTACTGGCTCACACCGTCGTCGCCCAGGGATCCGCCGACTTGCTGGGACCCCGTCTCGTCCTCGCCGCCCTCTTCACCTCCGGTGGTCTGCTCCGGGTCGCCCGTGTCGGTCTCCTCTTGGTCGTCCGCGTCTTCTTCTGGGTCGAGAGGCGCCTCACGAACAACCAAGCCGGTCTGAGGGACCACTCGGTGTCTTCCACTGACCCCTTCGTATGCAGCCTCTTGTTCATCGACGAGGAGCTCCGCGTCATCTTCTCCGGCGTCGAGCCCGTCATGCCCCCCTTCAGTCTCAATCTTTAGTTGAGCCTCTTTGGCCAGCATCACGGGTCGCATTCGCGGTGGCACCTCCCCACTACCGGTGGGCTTCTTCTTTGGTACAAGCTCTTAAATTTCCGGTGCAGAGAATCCAAATCCCGCTCGGGTGAGCCCCGGGAGCGGGAGGCGTTGTAGCGAGAGACCACTTGCTCCCACATGTTCCTGCCGATAGGGACAATGTCGTCGGCAAGCGTGCAGAGCAGGATCTGGTCCTGCAGCGTGTAATTGATATACCCTGGGCGCCTTCCGCGCTATACGGCCACAGGAGTGAACAAGTTAGCAACACGTACAAGCCAGAGTCCATACAACACTTACACCAGCCATCACCGCCTTGCTTTAGTCTCTGTCTGCCTCTGGCCTGTCAACTCTTTGGAGAATGAGGGGTATTCCAAAGATTTAAGCGGAAAACCGTAGAGTCCTTTTCCAACATCCTGATTTCATTAAAGAGAAGTGCAAAAGTGCAATCATACTACGTTCACTATATCGGAAATGAATAAAACCCTTCGACTGTAGCCACTTCGCGCTGCGGTCACCTGCTGCAGCATTCCACCTTGAAGCACCAGCAACTTGTCGGATTTCAGGGATGGCTGTGTCGTCATGGGGTCTTCGTCGTTGCACTCGCGTCGAACTCCAAATCTTGTATGTCTCTGTGCTGGCAGCCGGAGAAATTACAGCGGCACACGAACCATAAGTTGGAGCCGTAGGAGACTGTGACAGGCTCACCAACTCCGACGGGGCGTACGGTGACAGCGACCACCGTAACGCGACCCCCACACTGCACCTCGTGAAATCTTGCACACGGGTCACATGAGTGGTTCATGAACCGAACCAGAGACCCAAAATCCTTCGCGTCGATACCAACGTGCCTCTTGTTGGACGACAGCGTCTTGAGGTGCATCCTGAACCCGTCGTTCACGAAGCCGTTCTTGCACCGCGGCCCAAAGAGATATAAGCGCCCCGGATACTCGCCTACCACCTCTCCCGCTGGAATCACAGCCGTAGCCACAAGGCCTCGAAGCCCAGTGCGAGTGCTTCGGACCGCACGACCGAAGGACTTGGACGCAGCGAGTTACCGCAGATGCCTGCGAAGGCGCAGTTCTGCTCGCAGCAGAAGCGACTCTCTCGCATTCAGGCACGTGAGTACCGTACAACGTGCCTCGCATTCACATCCAACCCCGTCACGCACGCCAATGCTGACGGAGCTGAACTTCCAATGCTTTGGGTTTTGGTGTTTGTGCACCAACTCCACGTCGTCCGGCCATTCCTCCGGCACCCAAACCTCGGGGCCCAGACACACAGCGGCCGCTGACGGACTGGTGCCTGGTGATGTTCTCGACGGCGGACTGGTTCTTGGCGGTGTCTGCGGCGCAGGAGGTCTTGGACGTCGTTGAGTAGACGGTCTGAGACCCGCAATCAAACGTTGCGCGTCTGAAGTGTAGCCATCAGAATAATACACCTCCTCGAACCACCACGGAACCTCTCCAGGAGGGGTCCGAGGGGCTCGCAGGGCCACCGGTGATGGTGGAGTCCTTTTCGGACGCGGAGCGGGATTCGGGGGCGGTCGCGGTGTCCACGGGGCGCCAGGTGGACTCGACGACTGCTGTAGAGTTACTAGTCTCGGGTTTTGGCGGGGACTCGGCGTCCACGGAGCAGCAGTTGGAGTCGGCGAAGTCGGTGTCCAGGGGCAACAGTTGACGTCGGCGACGAAGATGGAATCGTAGAGAGCACCGATTCCTGGGAGCCGAACAACGACTTGCTCGCCGTCCAATCTTGCGGCACTGGAGACCAAATCTCCAGAATTGATGGGTCCGAGGCGTCGGTCGCCGACGTCGTAGACCCATCTACCAGTTTGATCACCCCGGGCGACTGCGACGACGACGTCACTTGGGAGGGCGGGGCGAGCTCGAAGTCGGAGAGAGACTCGACCTCAATGGTGGCCACCTTGAGGATCAGGGGATGATGAACGACGGGGCCGGACCGGAGCCAGCGGACCAAACCACTCGCGCCTGCACATGCTTTCGACCGCTTCGAAGGAGGCCGGTCGACTTTGTCGCGGTTGGATACGCGACTGCGCTTCGTAAATCCAAATTGCATCATTCTAAAACACAACACGAACAAATTAGCATTAATCCATATCAACGCACAGCAGATACGAGACTTACAGGAGCTGGAATGGACGTCTCCTCACGTTCTGCGAAGTTTGTAGGAGCTAGATAACATTGAAATACACAAAACCAGTTAAAACCAACTCAATGCGTCCATCCAGGAGCCTTGTACGGCTTCCTACTGGTTGCGGCGGGACCCAGGAGCTCACAGGATCGGCTGCGGACGTCTTCTCGCGAAAGTAAGGGCTTGTAGGAGCTAGATAACATTGCAATACACAAAACCAGTTAAAACCAAGTCAATGAGTCCATCCACGAGATCAGTGGGGCTTGTTACCGATAGAGGGCGACTCAGAAGCTCACTGGAGGCAACGCGGACTGCGGGGGGACACAAACTAACGTTAGACATCGGTAAGACGCTTGGCGGCCGCCGCGGGGGACGTACGAGGCTTGACGCGGACCTCAGGCAGTTCCGGGCGGCTTCCGCGCGAGGGGAAATCGGCGAATGAGAGAACGCTGACCGGGCGCGAAATTCGCGCGCGAATTTCAAAATGCGACTGCCGAAGATCTGTCGAACTTCAAACAGCAGCTTTCTAGTTAGAGGTAGAGTTTGAACCTTTACTCAATACAAGTAATTTGTTTGATTCGGTTGCCAAATGAGGGGAGATAAAAACTGACCAAAGCGCATAAAAGCAATTGTTTGGTCCGACCATTTTTGGTGGGACCAAACGATTGCAGTTTGGTCATGACGTTTGGTGACCCCTTTAATGCGCCCTAACCCCAGTGATTAAATCTTTTTATAGGGGTTTTGGAGGGCACCCAGTGGGGCAACATGTAATAAATCTTTGGGCAAGCTTAGAGTCCAGGTTTTTCCAACAGGTTTTTACAGGTATGAAATCCAGGTATTGCCCAGGTAGAAGTAAAATACTTTTCTAGGGCCAGAGGGGTTAAGCAATTTAGTTTTCGGTTTGCTCACAGCCACTCGTCGGGAGAACATGACACGCGGTAGTTGGGGAGGAGTGATGGAGCGCATGTAAGGGTCTAAGATACACATCGGATGGCTGAAGAGATTGTAAGGTAGGGTGAAGCTCGTGTCGAAGAATCAGCACGCAGAGTGCGCGTCCTGGAGACCCGTCCGTAGTCGGAGCAGTCCCAAGCAACCGAATGCACCGTTGCTAGGTACGTCATCCATGCTGGTGGATACGTTGACTCCGGCGGAGGAGGTCAGGCTGCAGACGTGACTGAGGCGAAGGCGGAAAAGGAGTGGTAACCCGTGGAACGCCCTAAGAAGTGTTCATCCTTTGCCGTCCAACAAGATGAAGACGTGGCTGTTTAACTTTTACTCTCCAAGTGCGCATACTTGTATGATCGCGAGCATACCAGTATGCTCGACTGAAACATAGTTTTTAGAAAAACGGTAGTTATTAGAATGCTATTGTTAGCCTAGCAATGAAGACAAAGGAAACGACTACATTCTCCTTTTTCTCGGGATCAAACACGCGCGTGAAAGCTACGATGATGCAGGTCGAGTCTCGCGTTGTTGGAAAATTTGACTTCCTCAGTTTGTATTGAATTTCATATGATGCTCAAGGGATTAGTCATTGAAGTGGAGAGATGCTTTACCAAGCTTTATCTCTTCACTTCAATTTGACTATTCTCTTGAGCACCATATGCATTCAATACAAACTCCTATACAAACTAACTTTGTCCGAGCATACTAGTATGCTTTGCTCCTGTCTACCTGTATGCTTTGGACCTGGAGAGTAAAGGTTAATCAAATCCAGAGGAGACTCTGGGTTTGGACGGATGCAGTGGAGGATCACGGCGAAAGACGTAAAGAAGTTTGGAAGATTGCTTGCAGTGATGAAGTAGAACATTAGCATTTATAGACGCAGCCATGCGTAGTGTCTTGCAGACAACCAACTTCCGCTATTATACAAGTAGTTTCATAAACACTTGTCTACTTTTGCACTACCATGCATGTCACAATTTCAAGGGAACCACAACCTGGTCAATACCTGTTTTGGTAATCTAAAATTAATTACCGTAATTTTGAGCCCTTCCTAACGCTTTTTAAAAACCTGGATAACACCTGTAGGTAAACCTGTATAATACCTGTTTCTGATTCCGTGTAACGTTCTGGGAAACCTGGACTGTAAGGTCGTCCTAAATCTTTTAGTGCCGTCTAAAACCAAAATGTGAGCACCTGGAGAATTGCGCGCGGCTGATCAGCGAGATGGCTCGAGTTCGCAGTCCGAGGCGGCGGACGATTGAGGCGCAGGAAGCTCCGCGTGCTCGACCAAACCCATTGCTAGGCCGCTGGTGTTCCCGAAGACCAAGCGGGAGCTGGAGCGAGAGCAACAAGCACGTGAGCAATTGGAGAAGAAACAGAGCAAGACACGACGCACGGAGCACCGGGAGAGCCGCAAGTGTGCACGCACGTTGCAGTGGAGCTGCCGGAGGACGTCTCTGTTTTTCCGTTCACGGCCTGTAGGTCTGCGCTCTCGGCCGCGACGTCGGCTTCTGTTTTGAAGTGTTGTCAATTAAAGTGTTGTCAATCAACACTTCCTTGAAATACTTCAGCTCGGGGAGATAGAGCAAGCGGCTCGTACACTATGAACGGTGTGTTTGCTGGGATCAAGCAGCAAAACTCATCGTCACTTTTTGATCGGGAAACAATGATCCAAAGCAGACGCTAAATAGAGAAACCATCGTACCAATATCCTGCATCGGGGGTCAAGAACCTTTTCCTCGACACTTCGTGCGTACTTAACGCCATTAAGTTCGCATTCCGTGGTCATTATTTTAGCGAATCGGCGGCGATGGGACTGGAGGAGTTGGCGTTCCGGGGCGCGTACGTGTCCGGCGCCGTGTGCATCATCCTCTTCACGCTGACGATCAGCTGGCTCGTGGTGTGGAAGTGCGTGCTGGCCAAGATGCCGTTCGTGCAAGAGCTCTTCGACTTGAAGCCCAAGAAGGCGTCAGCAGCACCCAACGAAAAGTCTATTTCCTTCCAGGACCGGTACCAGGCCTACAAGCGGGTACGTTCTTCTCCCAATAACAATAACAAGTTTATCCAATTGCTGACACCTTTTTTCTCGGTTGGTTTTTCATTGTAGAAACGACACGCGACGAGGATTTCGTAGGGACTTGGCATCAATGAACTGAGCGCTCCATAACCTATTGGCTTGTCCTGTTCTTCGTCTTGTTTTCTACCTCACGAGCCACTTGCCACCTCCTTCCTCTCCGTCGTCATTCTGTTGCAGTTGACGCACTAGTTCCAGGTACTCATTGGAGCTCTCCAAGTTGCTGGGCAGTCGACTGCCTGCAGGGCTCTGCACCTCAGCCGCCTTCCTCTTCTGAGCTGCCAAGTTCATTCTCTCATCCAACGAGAGCGTCGTGGACGCAGCTTGAGCTGCAGCTTCCGATCGGGACTTGGCCAGCGCCTCCTCCCGCCTTTTCCGGATCTCCTGATCGTCATTCCCTTCTGACTGTTGGTTGGCAGCTCCGTATTTGCGCTCGGCAGCCTCGGGGTCCCATTCACGCAGTGCGTCCAGTATCGGCGTCTTGACTTGAGCTTGAATCTCGACTGGCAACTCCCAGTAACTGCGTCCCAGTGCCATGTTGAAATAGTACGTCCGCTGTAATATACACGAGTTCGAACAGTGAATAACGCAATGAATTAGCACGATACAGCAGAACGGAGCGGTAGACAGCAGCTTCTCCATCTAAAGTAGCAGGGCAGACGCTCACCCCGCTGCTCGGGTCCACGTGCTGCGTCCAGAAAGCTGATCTCTTGGGCGTCTCCATACTTAAAGTGTCCGGATAGTCATGGAGGAATTGCGGGTGCGTACTTAGCGGGTTGGTGATGGTGGAGGTCCGCCGAAGTGGTTCCAGACGGCCACTTGTCGCAAGACGCCACCAGACCCAACGAAGAGACTGATGTCGAAGCCGAAGACGAATTCGCTGTGGTGCTGCGCGTTCTGAAGTCGCGGATAGGGCGATTTGGTGTTCCAGACCCCGACCGACATGTCGTAGGACGCTGAGGCGATCACGTCCGGATCGTGGGGCGAGCACTTGATCTTGACGGCGTAGCTGTGTCCTGGAAGCATCCGCACTTCACGTCCCGTGTTCCGGATGTCCTGCAATTGATATCAACGTTAGTTACTAGTTACTACTCAAACAAAAGGTTGTGCAAGGTACAAGGAGAAGCTCTGCCTAGGTTGGTGATCACTGTCGTTTACGCTGCTTTCAGAGTCGAGACGCTGAGGGAACTGGTCGAAGACCGGACGCTTTTGCTCCTTCTTGGAACTCGGGGTTGGGATGGCGACGTCAATGGCTTTTCGAAACGCAGCAACGTTGACACTGCGACGGAATATTTCGTTTCCAGAAGCGAAGCCTTGCTGGGCCGACGTGGTTTCGTGTGCATCGAGGAGAAGAAAGGGCTCAATGTTGATGGCGATGCGCCGCCACTAAAGCCGTCCAAACGTCGTGGCAACACTTGTATTCGCAGCACCAAGCCCAGCGGTGCTGCCTAATGTGAAACTTGATTGACACTTGTAGAACTGTACCCACTTGCAGGATTGGTCTGCCAGGAAGAATAAAGCGAAGCACCACAGCACACAACACCGCTCTAACGACCGCTTTCAAATGAAGAAATTGAAAAAGAACGAAAGTGCGAAAGCGAAACTACAGCGACCAAGGGCCTGCTCTTGCTATTTCTCCGTAAGCTCAAGCATAGCGACGCGTCCAGTCGGCAGCTGCACAGAGAGCATCAAACCCCACAAAACAGTTAGCTTACCCCAAGATGCTCGCTGTCCCCCAGTCCAGGTCCAAAACGCACCTGTTTGCACGGCGCCGGCCTCGTCCGTCTTCCAGTGGTCTGCCACGTCGTTGGCGAGCGGGTCGTCCGGGTTGGGCGCCGACAGCAGCGCTTGGATGCTCAGCAGCACCGTGCGGATCTGCAGAGCCGGCGACCACTTGTCCTTGAGGATGTCGAGGCAGATGCGGCCCAGTTTGTCGATGTTGGGGTGGTAGATGCGCGTGAGGAAGCGCACTTTGGGCGGCGCCATGGGGTAGTCCGACGGCAGGAACAGCTCCAGCTTGAAGATGCCATCTGCAGTCCACCAAGAAGCCGAATCAGTCACCTGCCTCTCTCCTATAACAATCTACTACTAGTATGAGCCAACGTACTCTCGTACGGCGACGTCTGCGGACCCGCGATCACGACTTGGAAGTAGCGGAGGTTGTCTTCGTACGGGGTAGCGCTAATACCAGCAACTACAGCCACAGAACAGTCAGTATCGCCCTCTCTATCCTTCAATATAGGGAATACATGCCACGCACCAGGCTCTGCCAGCAGCCGTTGGGTTTCCTAGATAGATATCACAACCACAGCCACAAGTCAATCGATACAGCAGGAGTTAGGACGCCTTCCAAGGCGAATACAACCACCACAGGAGGCGGGAGATGGCTACAGCAGTCGCGTACCTTGACGATGCGGCGCGGGAGAGCGCTGGCCATAGTTTCTAGGGGACGGACGCACACGCCTTCACTAACAATAAGCTGGGATTTCCTACTGTGAAGGGAGAACTCCATGCAAAACGACGGAACCTCCACTAGATCATGAGGTATGCTGTTCCAGAGGATGTCAGGAGTGATGGTCTTAGAAGTTGCCCTTCTATCTTTAGCAGTGCGGGTGCGAGCCCCCCACCGCATTGCCAAACAAGAACCGGAAACGGCTCCGTCGGCGTGAGAGCCACGGGGAGCGACTTGACGAGAGGCCGACGGATGCGGCGGAGACATGGCGGACTTTGACGACGACTTCAGCGACCACGCGGTGCAGGGAAGCAGATCAAGGCCTTCAAAAACGGCCACTTTGCCAACCCCAAAGGTCTCGGGGCCCATTTACCCCAAAAAGAGAGTCAAAAGACTCATTTTTTGTGTGTCTTATTTGTGATTTAGTGCTTTTGTGCAGCATCACTGGACATGGGACGAGTTCCTGTGTGCAGCTTCGCAGCGGCTGGAGATGGTCCCCATGGCCTCGAGGGTCTTCAACGCCGACGGAGCGGAGATCGACGACATCATGTGCATCGAAGAGAACGACATGCTCTTCTTCTCCACGGGGAGGTCCTTCAAGGCGCCCAATTCGGGCAATGAGGACGCGCAGAGCAGCTCGGACGAGAAGGTGGCCAACGTGGTGGGCGGCTACAAAGTGACGACGCTGCTGGGCAGAGGAGGCTTCGGGGAAGTGCGTCTGGGCGTGCACCAGCTCACGAACGATAAAGTGGCTCTCAAGTTTATTCTGGTGAGAAAAAAAGGAGCAGTTTGAGGACTTTTGGACAGTAGAAGTTGACGTGAGGATGCTTTTATTCTGTAGAAAAGCGAAATGGGGTCGTTAGGAGACGTGGAGCGCACGACGACGGAGATCCAGTGTCTTACGGTAAGCTTGGTCGGTACGAGGTGAGAAGTTGTTGTTGCTGACGACCTTGTGGTTTTCGTAGGCACTGAACCACTCAAGTATCATCAAGTTGCTGCGTGTGATCAATGAGTCGAACCATATTGTGCTTGTATTTGAGCTCCTAGAAGGGTAGGTGGATTGCTTTGGTGTATGTGTATGAGCGCTAAAGCATTTGTGTTGTGAGCAGGGGGACCTCTTCCACTACATCAAGCAGTTCCCGGGCGGTCTGTCGGAAGAGGATGGCAGGGGTTGTTCTCGCAGGTTCTTGGAGGAGTTGGCTATGCTCACAACCAACATATTTGCCATCGTGACCTCAAACTGGAAAACATTCTGCTCACGAAGTAAGCTTTGTCGCCATCCTCGTTGCCACAGTCGTGTGTAATACTAACTTGTGCCAATTTTAGTAAAAATGACATCTCCACAGCCAAAATCGCAGACTTCGGTCTGAGTGATTTTTACAAGCCAGGTGCCATGATGAAAACAAGCTGTGGATCTATTTCATACTTGGCACCTGAAGTTTTTCGTGGCACATCCAACGCAGGACCGCCTCTCGATGTGTGGAGTCTAGGCATAATTCTGTTTGCAATCGTATGCGGTCGACTACCCTTTGAAGGCCCCGATCTTCAGGGGACCAATCGACCACGCGAGAATGTCATTCGAAATCGCATCATGAGGTGCCAATTCAAGCTAGACGCCGAATTGAGCCCGGCACTCACAGATCTAGTGCTTCGCATGCTCAAGCCCGACCCAAACGAGCGAGCAACCATACCCGAACTGTTTAGCCACCCGTGGGTGCGTGGCACAGCCGGCACTGGCTGTATGTCCACTGCGTTTGCGAGTACGTCGTTGCAAGACAGTATAGACGACGACGATAACGACGACGGAAGCTTCGCCATCACTTACACGCCTGCTGCACCCGCTTCAACTTTGACCAAGACAAGCGATGATGACAAGTTGCCCTCAATAGCTCCGCGACTATCTCGCACCGACATCACAACAGGCATCATGAGTGTTCAAAGTGTGTCGACGGCCCCACCGAACACCAGCAATGCGTCGATAAACGCAGGTGTGGGCTCGCCAGCAGCTGCCGTGACTCCAAATGGAGGACGAGCACGCGGTGGACGGATCATGGATAACCCACTTCAGCATAAGGGGACACTGAAAACAGATAGATCACCGCGAACTTCAGGGTCTGGGAGCACTGGAACGATGAACACGCCGATGCCTGTAGCGCTGAGTCCAAACCACCCTGTCACCTTCAAGCGTTATGCGTCGTCCACGGGTAATACACGAGGGCGTCCACGCCAGCAGGTATCGTCTCCTACTAGTAACTCAAATGGCTCGAATGCAAATAGCAATGGAAGTGACAAGGCCCATGCTGAACGAGCTCCAGTGCATGCCGGAGACTCGGAGCGATTACCAGTTGCACACCCCAAGCACTCAAGACGACGGTCCGATAACTTCGACGATGTATCAGACCACCATGGCACGAAAGCAGCTCACGCAGGACCCCTAGAGACGATAGTCAGGAAGCACCATACTCATCCAGAACCTCCAGCAAACGATTAGTGAACAGCAAGGTAACGAGGCAGAAAGCAATAGGGACACCCAAACGTATAAGTTAACGCTCAGCTGATATTCGCAGACAATCATTGGGAAGTACTTCGAAGCACTTACACTACCGTCAAACCACTAGATGAAAAGTGCGGTTTGTGAGTGAGTAAACGTCATACATCAAACGTTGGCTTGCTTCAAGACTTTGTGTGTGGTCCTTGGTGCGAAACAGTGGTGCGTCAATCTCGATCCTGTCACTTCGAAGTTGACGCTGCAAACGTTTGAGAACGGATGGGGTCGTTGCAAGATACACTATTTGTACCAACAAGAGTCCTACGTTAGTTCATCCAAAGCGATCAAGCGAAATCATCTCAGGTACGAACCTGCTAGATCCTCGTACTCTTTGCAGCTGAAGGTGACTAAGGTCTGCATTCCTAGATTTTCGAGCAAGGAAGCTCCCACACGACTAGAAAATTATCAACGTGAAGTTAAATCCTCGCATATACCCGGCGAAGGAGACATCGTACCTTGCAAAAGCGTCACCTGCTAGTGTGAAAACCGGAAGTCCTGCGAAAAGCGCATCGGTCGCGGTGGAATGTGCTCCATACTGCAATGCCAACATTTCGTTAGGGGTACTTCGAAGAACAAGTACCTTACAAACCACCAGAATAATGTTCCCAACTTACAATAAATGTGTCGAGGAAAAGTCCTCCAAGCCGGTGTCGCTGGAGATGCTCAACTTTTGGAACCCTGTACACATAGTGAACACTCGAAGCATGGTGGAAGCAAGCATTATCTCACACGTCCGACTTACCTCGAGACGAATCGGATTCTCATCCTTGAAATGCCTTGTGCGTTTGCTTCTCCCCATAAATTCTTCTTGATCTCCCGACTTGTGACAGATTCATCTTCACTGTGAATATGTTGTCTATGCCTCCCTGGGTCTAACAGAAGTAGCGAGCTTCGGGGACACGCCGAAGAATTGCCATCCACGTACTGAAAACAGAGGCCTCCAGTTTGTCGATTTTGTTGAAATTCACGAACACAAACCCACCAACTTGGCTGATCTCTTCTTCACGTTGATCAATTTCCCATAAATCCGCACGACGAGAAATCTCCCCGAAGAAGCGAGAACCTGTTCGTAGTAATTAACTTGATACGAGTTTGGTAAAACTACTAGTTTCTCGGTAAAGGCCGATGCCAACTCGGCAGGTGGCACCACGTATTTGTCAACAATCACGTAATCCACAAAAGTTGCACCTGAAGTTCCTGGGTACACGAGATAGTTAACCACAATCGGTGCAGGCCGAGCAGCTACAATTTGCATCCGTCCTCCGCGGGTGTGGCCTTGAGCGTCCATAACAATGTGAATCTGCTCGTTACGAATCTGCTCACCACTTTCTTCAAAGGATGCAGCACTCAAATCCACAAATTTATCCACACTCTCGACGACACGCTGCCGGTACGCGCTGCTGTCATCCCGTCCGTATCCAAAGGCGATAATCTTCATCGAACCTCGATCTGTTTTTGCGAATATACCTTCCATCAGATGCGTTGTAGGGTGGTCAGCGTAGTCGTACGATAGATATCCGATATTCAGCCTCGCAATGCGCTGTGTTTGTTCGCGGTCGTTGTCCGCGCCGACTTTAAATTTTGTTGAGAACTTCATTGCTAAAAGTTTCCTTTCTTGTGGCGATACAGCATGCAACAACGAGTCAAAAGGTGTAAACGGACACACAGTACCCGTCCTGATCTGCACACCGGTGACCATTTTCCAGAGGGAATCAAATTCTTCCTCCGCTTTTGCCCACACACAAGCACTCAGCTTGGCCCGAACCTTGTGTACCATGAGATGCATCCGTGACGTCTGCACCGTAAATGCGTCTGAAAACACCATTTCTGGAGAAGCCGAGAGTTCTTCAAGCGCACGATCATACCAGGTCAAAGCGTTCACAACGTCTCGTGAAACCTCGTAGGCAGCGCCAACGTTGCCCATAGCCATGACCTTGACATTTGCTGGAGCTGACGGTGAGCTAATGACATACTGGAGCGACATATTAAACTCCATTACTGCGCTCTAGTGCAGACAAGAAAGCGTACCAGATAATGAGGGATCGACATGTTTACCTCGCCGTATTGATGGTGAAGTGCTGCGATGTTAATCCTCGCTTGAGCCTGCTCTGGGTCAATGTCGAGAGCATTGTTGTACGCATCATTTGCCTCTAAAATCTGCATTCGTCGACACAGAAAACAGTGCCAAACAGTTAGTTGCCTTTTTCATTCTACAACCTCCCAACGATGTACTCACTTTGCCGAGTTTCTCGAGCGCGACCCCAAAATCAAAGTAAAATCCCGCCGACCGTCCGCCTTGGCTCACGCGGTTTAAAAGTTTCTCTGCCATGGCAAATTCTCCTCCGTGGTGGTACGCCAATGCAAACCGGTGCGTTAGATCGTCCACCTGCGCTACATTCGCCGGGTCGATCTCTCGCTCTGCTGCACGGAGATATTCCAGCGCCCTGGGGGATTCCTTTTCTCAATGTAAACTGCACCAATTTGTTGCAGCAGCTTGAGGTCGTGAGGATCTTGAGCCAGAAGTTGCAGTAGAATCTCCAGTGCCGGATCAAAATCCTTTCGCTGTTGATAAACCGACGCCATCCCCAGACGAGCGTGTCGATCACCGGGCTGCAAAGTCTCAATTTGCTGCAAAATGGCCATGGTCGAGTCCAAGTCATCGGTTTGCCACAATTGGTCTGCGGTTTGCCATAATTCATCAAGACTCAACGCCGTCGCGCAGATAACGGAGCTCAGGAGGAGAAGCGTCGTGATGATTGACAAGTACATCGTATCTTTTTGAGCTTTTGAAAGTCTCAGCTAGATCTTTTATGTCCCAATATACTTGGCAACCTGGTTTCAGTATACAGTTTTCGTTTTATTACGGGACGCAAGCGGATGCTCGCGAAACGACGCAGGTTTTAGATAATGCGGAAGGACAATGCCAAGTTGGTCTCGACATCGTTGGCGGAACTCTTGCAGCATGTGAATGAAGACCCGAATGTGAATACGTTGGATTTACGTCGATCAGGAGTGACTCCCAGTCTGGCGGTGCAGCTCGCGGACTTTTGGAGACCAACTCGACTCTGACACTTGTGGATTTGTCCGGGAACCGACTGGGGGAACATGGCGCAGCTTGTCTAGCAACGTCACTGATGAAGAACACTGCAGTGAGTACTTTGGTATCGGCAGACTGTGGATTGACGAGCGAAGTGTTGACAGGGTGGGTCGAGTTATTTCAAGCTGGCACCAACAAGACCCTGAATCGCCTCAGTATGAGTCACAACCAGATCGACGACGACGGAGCTGAAGCTCTCGGTGCAATGCTCCAAGCTGCCAAGATACGAGATTTGCATGTCGCTCTGAGAGGGAACGATCTCTCGGCTGAGGGCTTGAAAGTATTGGCGGACGCTATGAAAGCCTCGAGTCCGACTGCGGTCACTGCCACCAACAATCAAGACGACGATGACCCGACAGCGATGCTGTATCGAGCGAGAATGGATTTCTATCTGCGGAGGAACAGAGCTGCACTAGAGCGTGAAGCACTTCGCGAGACCATTGAACAGATCGAACTGTCGTCATGGAACTTGAGATCTGTCACCTCAAACACATCGTGTTGACAATTGGCGAGGCAGATTCTCTCGCTGCTGCGTTGCGTAGTACCCACTCGGTGACAGAACTGAGACTTGAAGATAACGCGCTGCCTGAAGAGGGTACACGTCGTATATTGCGGGCACTTCGCACTAATCGCAGTGTGCGTACACTTTCTTTCGTGCACTAAGTGACCTGCTGCGGGTGTCAACGACAGCACTAAAGACCGTCATCGTGGCCAATCCAACCCAGTTAACCCCGAATGTGGTCTGGGAAGGATATCACCGCGCACTGGAAGTGCCTTGCACTACACATTAGCCACTTATGCTATGGTGACTTCTTTGTCGCTAGCAAACTGTGGACTTGACGATCTCATGGTGGGCGTTCTGGTGTCGGGAATCGCTTGGAGTGGACGAATCGAGGCTCTTGATCTACAACGCAACATTTTCGGTAATCGTAGCGTTCATGTTCTCTCGCGTATGTTGCAGCGCTGTCTACGGTTGTATCAACTCGATCTGGTACGCGACTCTTGTTTTCTACTTCACGTTGCTCTTCATACTGATAATGTTGTTCGCTTCGTATAGTCCGGTAACGACTTGACTCTGGGCTGTCTATTATCATTGATTCCAACAATCTCTGTCCACCCTCAGCTCCGTGTGCTGCTGTTAGGCCGCTTCAATCGTTGCGAGAAGCACACGATGAAACAACTTGTTGACGATGTGGAGAAGAGCCGAACGCTCGTACAGGTGGAATTGATGACGACACATCGCCGTACCAGCACGAGCGAATGCCTTTCAAGTCTTAATGCTCGACTGCGTACAGCACATGGTGACGATTTCAAAGTTGAAAGACAGCGGCGCGAACAGCAGCAGGAGATGCATCTGATGTGGTGCCGTCGACGAGCTCTCGTGCATCAGCAAGCGAGAGGACTATTCACTCAAGCAGCTTCAAAATGCAAGCTGCGCGAGTGATAGTTTCTTGTCTTTTCTCTTGGTGAGCCGCACTATCTCAACGTTTTCGTGCTTGATCCCCGCGTCTCGATATAAACACATCCAGCACCGAGTTTCTACGCGATTTCGTGCATGAACAGACATCGTATAGCTCGTAGCCTGAACTTCCAACTAAAACTCGGTGTGAAAAAGGTAAAATCTCACTCATTTGCATTGGCCATATGCTGGAAAAAGAAACCTGAATGTCAACACGTGGGTCTGGAAGGCAATCACTTACACAGTCGCTTGCGCTCTTCGAACGCCGGAGGAGGCGGCCGTGCTGTGACTGGACCACTGTTGTAGTAACAACCCACGTACACTTGGCACACCTTTCTCGCTGCCAAAACTTCGGGTGGAGGGTCCAGGACTAACGCTTTGCATGAGTGGAGATCTGGACAGACGGCAATATAGATGGGCGGTTCGGTATCTCCTCTCTCCTCGACATCTTCTGGGAAAAAATGTTGTTCATCCTTTTCAGTTGTTTGCCATCGATGACATGCTTGTCTGAAATGGTGAACTGGAGATACGCCACACGGCTCTTCTTTCTGGGGGTAGGCTTAAGCTTCACGATACTGTCAATATTCGGGAAATCATGGCACGCAGGAAACCAGTACGTGAGTTCATCTGCATCTCTCCATCGCTTTAGATCCTCCTCGTAAATTAGTGCCGTTCCGCAGCAGCTTGCACCGCCTTCCCTCAAGCGCATCTGCTTCACGTCTAAATGCCGCACAGTGTTCGGTTTCCTTTTATCGGGCGGGTCGTACTCGGACACCACGTGGACTTGCATCATGTTGTCAGTAGCCAAGCGGTGTAGATAGATCTTGAAAACGCTTCCAGCGAGTGATCGGTATCCAGCACCTCGCGCCCACGCGTAAGTACGAAACAGAACATCAGACCGAAGCCTTATCGACAGCACACGAACAGCGTATTCTGAGTCGACGACGTGTTCCCAATACCGCTTGGCTATGAAATGATGTGCCACCTTCACGTCTTTAACGAATATACGGAGCAACCGATCAACTTGAGATTGCCCGCTCATCTCACTGTCCACTCCACTGACCACCTCGTCAACTGCATCACGTATGGCTCCCGGTGTAGCTCGTGTGAACTCCCGCACGTTTCCACCGGAGTAGTAAAACCGGTCGTCCATCTCCTCCCCGTCAATCTGGTAAATTTGCTCGCCAATTAGCCAGAGATCCCTCTGGGACCAACATGGTAACAAGCAGCAGTATGCATGATCTCGTTCTTGGAACTTCAGGTACACTTGCTGCGACGTCGCCAACATTCTGAACGTCCGCAGACCTTCCGGGATCTCTTTGTACACAAATCCATCCAAGAACAGCCACACCTTGGAAACACCATGCTGGTTTCGCAACAGTTTGTAGATCCGTTTGGCTTCCGATTCTTCACACGACAACACTGAGAAATATACGAGTTTGTCACCTTCGTATCCCAGATACAGCAGGCAATTGTCTTCCTCCGATTCCGTCAATCGTCGGTACACCAGCACATTCTTCTTGTGCTTGAAAACGAGATAAAAGGCCATCAGACACTGCAGCGTCGACTTGCCGATCCCCGTGAGCCCAATAGGATACTCTTCTGGTTTGCACGCTCATTAATGCGATCGCGAGTCGGTTCTCGAAACCACCCATCCACCATCAATGCCACGACTTGCTTGTCCTCCATCCGCCAAAAGACCTTCCCGCTGTCGGTGCATCCGCCCAAGCTGCTCATGAATCTCCAGATGAACGGGATCTCGTGCACCTCGCCAGCGCCCCATTCAGCCAGTGACGCGCATTCCTCCGCGTACGCGTCCGGCTCGTTTAGGACAGTGGCGCTTGGAATTGCAGTTAATTCGGCCGTGCGAGGAACGAGAGACTGCGTCCGCACTTCCACGATGAACGTCTCTTGCGCGTCGAGACCGCTCAGCAACAATTCCCTCGGACGCAAAGGCTGGGTGTTCGCGTCGTCGTAGGCTGCTCTGCTGGCGTAGACAACCAATTGATCGGCTCTAAGCTGAGCCAGAATATCGGTTCCTTGAGGTTGCGTGTGGTCATACATCGCGTGAATCTTCTTGCGGAGATCGTCAGTGTCGTTGGCACTATCACATAGCACTGATGATTCCTCGTGGTCCGAGAACGCGCCGCGAGTTGCTGCATCCACGAGCTGGAACCAAACTTTGTGCGCCATCTTTTCTTTTCTTTGCAGAAGGGGGAGTGGAAAGATGGTGTAGGCCACCGCCTAGAACAGGTACAGTAATGTGCCTCGTTAGCGACCATGCAGCATCTAATAGTCTGTGAAAGGTGATTACCTAGTATTCTCGAGTACTACTCCGTTTCACAATAAGAGCATGATACCACTGTATTTCGTCTTTCATATTAAGAGCACGAAAATTATACTTGGTCTAAGTATACTATGGCTACCTAGAAAACAGATGGTGCAGAGAGGATTTGCTCGGCTCTTTCTGAGCAGCGGATCGAAAGGGGAGTCTTCCTCCCGCTCCAGCCGCGCTTTGCTCATGTGGCGCGGCTTGAAGTCGTTGTCCCCAGCGTGATTAATGCATTCGTCCATTGAGCACTGGAGAGAGGAAGGCCGCGTTCACTGTGCGCGTTGGGACCTCCCAAAAGGCGTCCGTCACCGCCTCAATGAGCTCGTCAATTGTGCCCGCGTTCTTCTTCCTTTGTATCGCCTGTATCGAATTAAACAGCCCCAGATCAAGCACGTTGAGATCGGGGCTGTTTGGCGGCTGGCACTTGAGGCGGATCGCATACCCGCAACGGCATCGAGGAATGCCGGGTCCTCCGGCGCGATGTGTGCTGGGGCGTTGTCTTGTTGAATGGTTATAGGCTCATTGGTGGGCCATCGCTCTCGGAGGGCTGGCAGCAGCTTCGTTGTCAACATGTCTCGGTACTTGGTCTTGTTGACTGACACTTCCTTGGTTATGATCGTCCCAGCTGGCCGTCGGGAGGAAGACCGCTGCGCTGCGACGCGCTCCACAAATGCCCATATTCCCACTTTACCGTCGAACACCTGCTGCTTCTCTTGACGTAGCGCGGACGACCAACCGCAGCCAGAAACATCACGCGCGTGATAAAACGTTTGCTGCGCACCTTGCGAGTAGGCGCGGGTTCATCAGGAAGCAGTAAAAACCGGCGCTTTGGTTCGGTGACGTAGAAGATTTTTTCATCAACGTGCACCGCGTTGAGCATGTCATCGAACAGCATGGAGTCCTTGTTAATGTGGGACAAGCAAAACTTCAGCCGGGCTGTCTTGTTCTCTTCGTTCAGAAGTGGCTTCACGTGGCTCACGTGAGATCGCAGACCACCGCGCTTCAACTCCCGGAAAAGCGTCGCGTGGGCCATCCCACACGCAGCGGCGGCTGAGCGAAAGGTGGTGCGGGCGGCCACGTCCACACTTCGGAGCTTTTCCAGCTTTCGCGCATGATCTCTCGCCGGCGGCCAGATTGATTCTTGCGAGAGAAGGTGACGTAGCTGCCGGTGCGTGCCGCCTCTGTCATTGCTCTCTTCCACACTCTGCTGACGGTCGATGCGGTGACCTTGCACTCGGCGGCGACAGCAGCAATTGCCCCCTGCTTGAGCCTTCCGTTCTCCGAGGTCTTGAGCAGGCTGGTTACGACGAGTTGCCTCTCTTCGCGGGTCAGATTCTTCGTGCGACGGATGGATGTGGCGGCGTCCATGGTGTGGCTGGGGTGAGTGGGGCTGGGCGAAATATGTTGTGAGGCGCCCTCTCGCTCCGCCCGGCGAGCATCAAAAACCAGTAAAGCGGCAATCTTGGCGGCAATTTTTCGCGCCTTTCGG